>JACEIK010005879.1:0-100960 GCA_018107945.1 Datura stramonium
ACATGCATTAAACCCCGTTCAAGAATCACTAAGTGTTTAACCTATGTGTGTTAATTCATCATGGTTCCCACAACCCTAGTTATGGGTTTAGCTACTCATGTTTGAATAATCACAATCACAAACTATTGGAAAAATCATAATTGCAACTTACAAAAATTCATAGAAGAAAACCAAGTAAACTGAATATAACTCCAAACTTGATGAACAAAACTCCAATGTTGATAAATTCCCAAAATCAAGAACAAAATTATGAACTTTGTTTATTGAACCAAGAACGATTGTTAACAACACTAGAATTCATGTAAAAGTTGATAAAAATAACCGTGTCCGAAAAATAAACCTAAAAATTATATTTATAGTTCTAAACAATTTTTATCCTAACTAAATTTGGATTCCAGGTCGGCAGAGGTAACGACCCAAGTATCATCCGTCCTCAGCAATAGGCCCAGTCGTGGTAACAGGTCACCTAAAAACTCATCGTGTCAAGGCACAAGTCGTTCGGCCTCTCGTGGTCTTGACCCTCCAAAATTCCAGTGCACCTGGCGATTCCTATAAAAGTCCTCCTGACGAGTCATCCCAACACCTGATGACTCGTTACATCTGTCGTTGCCTTCACTAGATCTTTTTCAAAATTCCTCTTCCCAGTCTTTTTCGACTGGCTTAACGACTCGTTACCAGACGTAATGAGTCGTGCCTTCAATCCGTTGAGTGCACTATTTCTTTAGAATTGAACTTAATCTTCTCCCCACACTCCAAGAATGAGTTGTGTTGTGATACAATGACTCGTGATGTGCCTTGCAGCCTGCACTTCAGCCCTTTTCTATCTTACTTTGCTTATTTCCCATTTTGAACCTTTTTCCCTACAACATTCAACACAAACGTATCATATCTACATAAACATACCCAGAATGTGCATAGTTTCTTGGTTTTAAGCGTCGAAAGTGCCGTAAAATTACGGCACATCACATCCAATCGCTATTCCCTATGGATTTCACTTTGACTCTTAGTTGAGTATTTATATTGCAATGATCGGTTACATTTTCTCCTTATGAGGAGTAGATTTGAATGTCATCAATTTTGGCACCGTTTTTCGGGACTAGGATTAGATATCTCCTAGTTGATTGTCGATTTGTGCTAATTTAGCATTGTCGTTGTTTTTGGTGTCTCTTTAGGCTGATTGTTATGAGCCAGCACTCTCAAAAAGGTTCTGTGAACGGCCACATGGACCACAAGGATGATGATCCAATGATGCCAGAAGTAGCGGGCGCCATTCGCTTACCAGCCACGGTGAGGAATGCGGTGTTTCATGTAAACATCATGATGTTACAGCTGCTACAAATGAAAGGATTCTTTGGCGGTCAACTGAATGAGGATGCTAATCGACATCTTCAAAATTTCCTTGAGATATGCCAACCTTTCAACATCACTAATATAAATCAAGAGTCGATTAGATTGAGGATCTTCCTATTTTCCTTGACTGGAGAAGCTACCATGTGGCTAGAGGAGCTACCTCCTGGGTGTATCACTTTGTGGAAAGAATTGACTGAAGCTTTCATCAATAGGTTCTTCCCTTCATTGAGGATGTTGTAGCTGCGAGACAATATTACCAACATCAGGTAAATCCTGGGTGAACCCATACATGTAACATTGCTTTGGCTCAAGAAGAAAGTGTCCCTCTGTTCAAACTATGGGCTACTGGATGTAGTGCTACTTCTGAATTTTTATTGATCCTTGGATTCCATTAACAAGTCAGTGGCCAATAATATAGCTGGAGGATCCCTCATGGACCAACCTTATGGTATAGCCGGAGCTCTTTTGGATAGAATGACCAAAAAAAATCGACCATGGCATACGAGGGATATTGAAGTACCCTCAAGTGGTGCTAGTCCAAGCGTTGTGACTGCTGAGATGCGAAAAAGAGATGAAGAAAGAGATGAGACCCTAGAAGATGATGAACCATCTCGAATTGATGACAAAGAATGTTATGGGAACTGGGTCCAAGAATGTCAATGCTATGAGGACTCAAGGTCCTATGCAATATGAGGGTGAAGCTTCACCGCCTAGATATGAGAAAGAGTGCCAATTCAATGCAAATCAAATAGAGAGTTATTGCTTGGGGTATCAAGGTGCCAACCAAGGCCCTTGGCACCCACGAGAAGAGAATCTAGGTTAGAGAAACCGCGACACCAAGGTTGGGTTGATAATCATGAGCAAAACAGTGATGGGAAATGTTATCATCGAAGCTTGAAGCCATATGTTCTGTCACGCCCCGCCTTGGGAGGCATGACTGACACCTGGTGCCCTACTAAGACCTGGACTGCTGGACTACAGAGCCTAAACACTTCTGGTGCCAGGCTGACTCTAACTCTGGGTTCATGGAACCAACAGGCTATATAACGGCTGTAAAACAGCCTCCGGCCGATTAGGCCTATAGCCACATGTAAGACAACAACAGCTAACCAGAACAACAGTACTATAAAGAACCTATGCGGGCCGACAAGGCCACCATGCTGACTAGTTTTCACTGAGAACTGAATCAGAAGCTAAACTACTCTGTGACCGGCAAGGTCACCAACTACCAGCTACTAACTAGATAAGGCCCACACGGCCAACATAGACAACTAAACATACGCGCACGGCCTCACAATGACATAACTAACCACAGGATAACATGCAGTCACTGCAAGCCTCAAAGAATATTGATGAGATGATCAGGACAGGGCCCTGGCCTACCGTACTAATATAAAAAGAAAATGAGAGTAGACCTCGACTATGTCGAGCTCCGAGTGATAGGAGGCGTGACTACATGGCGGATGGAATCACTAGGGTCGGCTCCTCGTCTGCGTATCAGGCCTGCGAGCAAGTAATGCAGCGCCCCAACGAACGTCAGTACCACTGGTACCGAGTACGCAAAGCAAACTGAACATAACTGAATATAAGCAATAATACTGGTAGTTAAGAAACAGAAAGTAGTTAGAAGCCACAGGCTGGCGGGATCTGAAATAAGCTTATACATGCGAAGGTAAGGTAGAAGCATACCTCGACATGGCGTCTTGCTATCTATCAGCTAATAAATAACATGTATATACATATATAACATACAAGGACCTATACCAGCCGCCATAAGCCGTAAGGTGCCAACCAACACACAATCTATATACCCCTACCCAGGTCAAAACCATCAAAAATAAATCACTCCACTCGCCTACTAACTACGAGCACCTCTATTAGCCCCCTTGGGTCTGCAGCTTGGGCTCTGGGCCCCTGACTATAACTGTATCTTAGTCCGAAGGACTCACATGTATAAGCGTAATTTGTATACGTATCTCTATCTGTAATCTTCCCCCTGAGCGCAAGCGCTCGACAAAGGTAAGATATTATGCTATGCTGATCAGCCTGATATAGGGAATGCTGCATCCCATCTTCGTCCTACTACGGATGGCATGCCACTCCTTGGGTGATGCATCTCACCCTCACGGCGAGCGACTCAACACTGCTATTAACCCTGGGGCAAAAGGAAGTTCTAACGGTGCCCTCACCTGCTAAACAAGCTCAACAAACAATAATCACATATAACAAGCATGTTCGATCACAGATATCCGTATTCTGATTTCTAATGCGAACTCTTTTCTGCATTAAGCTTGATTCTCATCTTGAGCTATATTATCTGGAAATCTATCGACGGTCTGATGTTGCTACTAACTTTTATTCTGAATACAACATAATAATATAAAACATTCCTGCTGAATTCATACTGGACTCAATTCTCGACTTCTAGACTTTATTTTGTTTACTATCTTTTGGGATTGCTATCTTGCGAAGAGACTAGCTTTACATACCTCCGTTTCTGATTGCCCGGAGTTAATTGACACAATTCAGTCAATATTCCGCTATTTCTCCCAATTGCATCCATATAAATAACAATTAGGACTAAATACATTAATATTCTGAGAGAAAATATCACTTTTAATATATATATATATATAGCCCAAACTTTGACTTATCGAAAAACAACTGAGAACTCAGTATTTAGGAAGTCAGGAAGGGAGAAATATTCTCTTTAGGGCTAGGAGCATATTGACACTAACTTGGAGCAATTTCACTTACCTTATCTCGGTAGGACGATGATTCGCCGATCGAATTTCACGAAACTAACTCCGCAGGAATGTTCTCTACAGCTTTATAGTTCGGTACCGAAGTTAATTTAGTTTGGACAGGCGTTGGCCAGTGTAATCGGATGAATCTTTATATTGAAACCTCAGCTCCCTTACTGTTTCTGTTCGTGTTTCTGAAAGAAAATATCAGGTGATGATTTTAAAATGATGTGGGGCTTTATATACTTGGGACCTCTAAGTCGCATTCGTGAGATACGATTTATAGAAATAGCATTTTCCTTGCAGCCCAACAACCTTCGACTTTTCAATTAACCTCCGGTCTCTCCTGGGCCCTTTTCTCACACGTATGGTATTCTAAAACTATTAACCAACATGCTAATATGCCATCTACATGTTAAGAATTTACGGGGTGTAACATCCTCCCCCTCTGCCAGAACATTCTTCCTCGAATGTAGACTTCTACTTGCAAAAATTTCAACTTATTTGACTTCGTTTAGAAAACTTTCGGCAGAGTCTCCCCTGTAATATGGACTATCTCAAAAACCTAAAATGCAGAAAAGTCCAATACAGGTACTCCACAACACTAAGTATTCATTACATAAACTAGCTATTCTGTAACCTGGACATCTAAACTGGGACAACTCTGAGAGGGGTCTCCTATATATTTCCTCAGCATAGACACGTGGAAAAGCTGGATGAACATACTCTTTTTCTAGAGGTAAGTTCAACTCATGTACACTTGGCCTATTCTTCGGCGAAATCTGATAAGGCCCAACAAATCTCAGGTTGAGCTTGCCTTTTCTTGTCGAATCTCATCACCCCATTTCGTGGGAGCTCAAGAATACCAGTCATTCACATTAAATTCCAAGTTTCTAGCCGCACATCATCATACGATTTCTGGCATCTCTGAGCAGTCAGTAGGCGTTCTCTGATAAGCTTTACCTTTTCCTCTGACTGATGAATGTTATCTGGCCCAATCAATGCCGATTCTCCTACTTCAAACCAACCGGCTGGAGATCTACACTTCTGCCATACAACGCTTCATAGGGTGCCATCTAGATAGCTGAATGGTAACTGTTATTATAGGCGAACTCAATGAGCGGTAGACGTTCATCCCGGCTACCTTCAAAATCTAACACACATGCATTCTGCCTACCCATCTGTCTGAGGATGAAAAGCTTTGCCTGGATTGTCCATGTGTTCTTGACCTCTCGGAAATGACTGCCAAAACTTAGGCATAAATTCTGACCCTCTGCTAGGAGATAATGGACACTGGGACACCATGCAGTCCTGACTAATCCTCTGATAAACAACTCAGCATCATCTTCAGCAGAAAGTAGCCCATACTGACAGAAGGTGGGCTGATTTTATCGATCTGTCAACATAATTATCCAAATCAGATCATATCTCCTTTGGTCTGCGGTGTTCCACTTTTACTTCTTTATAGTTAGGACACCGGGCTACAAATTATGCTATCTCCTTTTCATTCCTAGCCCGTCAATGATCTCTTTCATATCATGGTACATCTTGTCGAACCGGGATGAAGAGAATAGTGGGCATATTGCCTCGCGAAATCTCTTTGGCGAAGCCCTATAACACATGGAACACAAAGGCGGCCTTTACATCGCAACACTTCATCTCAGTTACCTGAAAATCTGGCACTTTTCCTTGCTGAACTCTGTCTTTAAGTCGAACCAGGTCAAGATCTTTATACTGTCGTTCCTTTACTTTCACAACCAACGACGACACTACGGTGTTCAGGCCTGCTCTGTTGTCCTCTGTTTACGCTACATGAACGGCTAAGGCGGCTAGCTAATTTGTTCCCGAGCTAATTTCCGTTGTTCGGCTACAAGTACGCCAAACTCCCCATAGATTTATGGCTAAGGGCGTTTGTTTACTATATTGACCCTTCTTGATTGATACTAAATATTCACATTTAGAGAACTCGACATATAATTGACAGTCATGTAGTTTATTATACCGGACTTGACAAGTAATCTATACGTATAGCTGGAAACTTGGCTTTGTATGCAGGCGCATGCTAATGCACTTTACTTGCTCTTTGGGATAATCTGTGACTGTCCGCACACCATGTGCACATCCGACCAGAGGATCCTGATAGTGATCACCTGATCTCTAATAATCTGGCTGAATAACTGGAATAACTGAATAGCTTGTTTGAATGACCCAAATGCTGCGGTGATCTAACAATGCTCTAAATGTCCTACTCGGACATCATAACTCATGCATAACTGCGGAATTGTGGACAACTAACTGCTTTGTTCTTCTAATTGAACAATTGTAGAGCTGGGCTTAGTCGGGCTTACTCCCAGGCAATCAGTCCCTGAATCTTCATAGGGAACCTACCGATTTCCTTGTCTTAGTAAACACACTGTGCTAGCGGTACTACCAATTCCTTATGCCTAGTTCGTATCCACTCGGAATCTGCTGCTGTTACAGAAATTCTTGATCTTATGAGCAATTTTGTAAAGACTAGCCTCTCTGAGACTTTGTATCCGAATATCTTACAGAGAACCAGCTGAGGTACTAGTCCGTCACTGACTACTGATGTGGACTCCTCCTTGGGTATCACGGGATTGTCTGACTGGGACGACTGGCTAACTGAGAGAGTTACGCATAAAATGCTGCTAGGTTGACTGAGGCTGAATCTCACCTACAAGGTTGGGAAAGCAATGTACGACTACTTAACATGTTTGAGAATCCTGGTGTTACCAACCTCTGAAATATGCTTAGTCGGTTTCTATCCCTGGTTCTGGCATATGCGATCACATTAATGATCTTTAGGGATGCCCCCCCACTAATACAGGTGCTTTAGCTTCGGGTCGTTAGATCGTCTACTTTGCGCCCGTATCATCCCTAACTACCTGATTCGAGACTACTAACTCTTGTGAGCTTCTGAGGTCTAGATCTGGCAACAAGCATGTAAGTCCATTAACTCAATAAATGAGGTCAGGGAAAGTTTCTTTGGCTTCATACGTGAATCACGCCTGTCCTTCTTGGGGATTTTCTGATCTGATCTACATGTGTGACTATAACCCTATTGGCGGCTACTCATAGCATATCTGGCATGTGTATATAAACATATCAACAACTACGTACCATACATACTGGATTTTTGTAGTAATACGTAATCTCTGACATACTTTACTAGATTTCATACTGCACATGATATACTACCTCTACAATCACAATAGTATCTCACATCCCTCGTATCACTTCATTGGATTTTCATCCCATTCGGAAAGCAACAACCACACGCATTTTAGCTATGATCTGCTATTCGAAATTTCGCCACTCTTACAACGTGGGGTCAACATCCAAACCTTATGGCCTTACTTGGTATTATATTAACGGCTTTGTGGTATGCGTTGGGCACGATCTCAGACGTCTTGGATTAGAGTCTCCTGTGTCGGCCCAGTCTCTTAACTTCCCCCTATAAACACTGTCTCTTAGCTGTCAGTTCAGGGGCTTAGTCCTTAATACGATGTTCTCTCAATCTGGTGGTGATTCTAATTTCCCTCGAAATCTTGTTTTTTGCTTCTTCCCCTTATCTTGCTTAAAGCTGAGCTACGGGGTTCAAGGTACCTGCCTTACATTGTCAATAAGGTTACTGGTCAAGCCTCAGCCTATACTTCTTCTGGCTTGCAGTCGGACCCATCCATTCATACCAATGACCTCCTACCTTTGATATCACAACTGAAGTCATAACTATTATCTTGCTGGTATATCCGCATTATTAGCGTGTTATGGTGGACTCGGCCTTTTTCTGACTCGAACTTAACTATTGCTAGGATTTCCATCCACCTAAAAGGTCCTTTACACCCACCTTGGAATAGCTAAATGATCCTATAATATTTTGACTTATTACCGTGAAGTCTGCTGGCACCACGTAATCAGCGAGACTCCTTACTCCTTCTAACACTTTCTGGAATCAACCAAAGTCATCTTCACTGCGCTTGCCCTTTGGGAAATATCAACCTCAATACTTATGTCCTTTGATATACTGGAATCAAAACAAAGAGGTAGGAACTATACGCAGCAAGAAACAAACATGGGGCTGTACCACATGCGAAAGGATGGAGGTGGAAATCCACATTTCCTCTCTTTCTCACACCTATCTAATAATCTAATATTGTTTATCATCTTAATCAGATCTTATATATTTAAAAATAAAATCCAAACTCATTTATACGCTATTCTTCTAAGTTATACTGCGAAGCTATCGACATATATTGGGGATAGTCTTGATAAAGGTATCACATTGGGAGGTCCTGATACCTCCTCCTGCTACTGTACTTACCTTGTAACTGGTTGGTGCCCTCTCCTGTTGCTATATCTGATCTTCTGCACCGCTGATAGGATGTCGCTGATCTAACTTTGTATACGTATTCAAAGTGTATGATAAGTTTTTAGGGCTCAAACCTATACGGTGCAGCTCTATATACGGCGAATGAAGAAAAGAGTAACCATCCCTATCATGCCTTGCAGCCTCCCTGCCTATAGTATGTGGTGCAAAACACATCCATAGACAAGACTCTACTGCAACGCATTCGAGACTCCACCGGGATCGACCTTTCTGATACCAAGTTTGTCACGCGTAGCCTTGGGAGGCATGACTGGCACCTGGTGCCCTACTAAAACCTGGACGGCTGGACTACTGAGCCTAGCATACAGTGCCGAGGCTGGCTCTAATAAGGTTCAGCTGGACAACAGGCTATATAATAGTATAACTTGACCTCGGGTGATTAGGCCTATAGCCACTGTAAGAAAAACACAACTAACCAGAACAACGGTAGTATAAAGGAACCTGCTAAAGCCGATAAGGCGCAGGCTGACTAGTTTTTCACTGAGAACTAAAATCCAAGCTAAACGCTACTCTATGACCGGCAAGGTCACCAACTACTATGCTTGGATAAGGCCCCACATGGCCAACATAAACAACTAAAACATACGCACGGCCTCACCGACCACGGCTTCAACTAACCACAGGAAGCATGCAGTCTGCAAGACTCTAGCAATACTGATGAGATGATTTCGGGACAGGGCCTGGCCTACCGTACTGTATAATAAAGAAAATAGAGTAGACCTCGACTATCGAGCTCCGAGTGATAGGGGCGTGACTCTGTGCGACGGAATCACTAGGGGGTCAGCTCCTCGTCTGTAATTACCTGCGGCAAGTAATGCAGCACCCCAACCGGGCGTCAGTACCACTGGTACCGAGTACATAAAGCAAACTGAACATATAACTGAATATAAGCAATATCTTTTGGTAGTTACGAATAGACGAAAGTAGTTGAAACTGCACAGGGTTTGCGGGATGCGAAATAAGCTTATACATGCGAAGGTAGGTAGAAACATACTATCGACATGGCGTCTTGCTATCTATCAGCTAATAAATAACATGTATATACATATATAACATACACAGACCTATACCAGCCGCCGCAGCGGGAAGGTGCCAACCAACACATAATCCTATATACCCCTACAGGGTGGGAACCATCCAAATAAATCACTCCACTACGCCTACTAACTACGAGCACACTCTGCTGGCCCCCTGGTATGCAGCTTAGGCTCGCTGGGCCCCTGACTATAACTGTATCTGAGTCCGGAGGACTCCTATAACTACAAGCGCAATGCAGTATCTGTATCTCTATGCATGTCCCCTTTACTGGGCACAAGCGCTCGGTAGGGTAAGCTATAATGCTATGCTGATCAGCCTGATATAGAATGCTGCATCCCATCTTCGTCCTACTACAGACGGCATGCCACTCCTTGGATTATGCATCCTCACCTCTGGAAGCGAGTCGACACAGCTATTAACCACAGGAAGCGACAAGGAAGCTCTAAGGGCACCTCGCATGGCACAAACAGGTCTCAGCAAACAATAATCGTATAACAAGCATAATTTCCAGTCAAATTACTATCGGGTATGCTTTGATTTCTTATTCTGAACTCTTTTCTACATTAAACTGAGTTCTCATCGCGAGCTATCACATGCTCGAAATATTATGCGACGTTCTAATATTTACTAACTTTTATTCTGAATACAACATAAGAATATAAAACATGCTTGCCGAAATCATACTGGACTCAATTCTGACTTCTAGGTTCCCTCTTCTAGACTTTACTTTGTTTACTATAATGGGATTTCTATCTTGCCCAAGAACTAGCTTTACATACCTCCGTTTCAGTTCTAGCTAATTGACATAATTTGGTTTAATATTCCGCTATTTCTCCCAACTACATCCATATATAAATATCAATTAGGACTAAATACATTAATATTCTAAGAGAAAATATGCATATATATATAGCCCAAACTTTGACTTATCGAACGGCCCGAAAACTCGCTATTTCTCGGAAGTCCAGAAGGGAGAAATATTCACTTTAAGGGTTAGGAGCATATTAACACTAATTTGGAGCAATTACACTTACCTTAGCTCGGTAGGACGACGATTCGCGGACGAATTTCACTAAACTAACTTCGCGAGGAATGTTCTCTACAGCTTTATACTTCGGTACCCGAAGTTGTTTGAGGAATTTGGACCGCGTTTGTGATTGTAATCGGATGAATCTTTATGTGGAAACCTTGTTCCTTACTGTTTCTATTCGTGTTTGCTGAAAATATCAGATGAGTGATTTTAAAACGAAGTGGGGCTTTATATACTTGGGACCTCTAAGTCGCATTCGTCAGACCCTATTTATAAAATTGCATTCGTCGAATGCGGTTATAAGTCACATTGCCTTGCGGCAGCGCCGACTCTGGCACTTGTCCAGTCTCTCCCGGGCCTTTTTCTCGCACGTATGGTATTCTAAAACTGTTAACCAACATACGAATAGGCCATCTACATGTTAAAAATTTACGAGGTGTAACATGTTCCCTCTCCAAAGGTTGAAAACCCCTAATTACAACCCGATGTGAGCAATGTGGGAAGCTCAAGATTGAAGATACTGGCTAGAGTGCTAAAGGAGATTGGAATCTACGGATAGCGGGGTCGAGGAGCTCAAAGGGGAGGTATCTAACCTTTCCCAAATAGTGAGTTCACATTAGAAACTTCTATCAAACACTTGGAAGCTCAAATGAATCATTTGTCTACGCAAATAAACCCCAAAACTCCCTAGTAACAAAATGCCTAATCCCAAGAAGGACAATCATTGTATGGCTATTATCATGAGGAGTGGTACGGTGTTGGCTGATGGGGTAAGCGCAAGAACTGACACCAAAACAAGAAGTGATGTGAATGATGAGTTGCCAAGAATCAGATGGTGTTGATGAAACAGAAGAACTTGATAAGGGGAAATTAATGTTAAACCTGAAGACTGATAAAAGGGAAACAAGCAAGGAGACTTAAACCAAAATGGGCCAACAGCCTGGAATCCACCTCCTTATCCAAAAAGGTTATCAAAGAAGAAAGAGGACAATGTCGGTTCAAATTCATTGAGATGTTTAGCAAATTTTCCACAAAATATACCTTTTGTGGATGTATTTGCTTCAAATGCTGGGCTATGCAAAATTCATTACAAGAATTGCTGAAGAAAAAAGAGTTTAATTTGATATTGGTAGGGGAAGTAATACATCATTGTAGCACAATGATGGCGAGCAATCTTGCTCCCGAAAGAGAGGATCTGGAGCTTTCACTATAAAATGCACTGGTGCTGTTTGTTTTCAAAAGCGACCTTTGGTGACCTTGGCGTGAGCATAAACTTGATGTCTCTTGTCATTTTTAAGAAGTTAGGAGTGGGAAATCCCAAGCCTAATACTATGAGACTATTGATGGCGGACATGTATATCAAGAAACCCGTGGAAGTGCTAGAAGATTTTTTGGTCTAAAGTGGACAAATTTATTCATCCATCTAACTTTGTGGTATTGGATTATAAAATGGATGTTGAGGTGCTCATAATCTTGGGGCGCCCATTGCTAGCCACGAGAAGAGCACTGGTGGACGTGGAGTTAGGGGAGCTGAATTTTAGAGTAGGCGGTGATGAAGTCACCTTTAACATATGTCAAACCAACAAGCCCTCGAATGAGTGCAAGGTGATAGGGGTCTTCAATGTAAGGTAGAGAAAGACGAAATTTGGAATGTGAGGTGATTGAGAGGATGACCCTCCCGGAGTAATGACAATTGAGGGAGGTATCTGTCGTGTCACTACATTAAATAAGGTGCTTCTTGGGAGGCAACCCAAGTGCTTTTATGTTGATGTTTTGATATTTTTGTTGATTTTGTTTTGTAGGATGGATTGAATAAATAACTAGAGGTAGAAAACAAGGGCACTAGCGGTGCGAGACACATGAAACACAGGTGCTTAACCATGAGCCATCGCACCAATACAAGAGGAAGAAAGCTGAGATTAAGAAGGGGAAAACCGACGCTGGCCCCAGTTGAGATAGAGCAGCGTCCAAGGGTGAAAACTATGTCTTGCAAGTGAGGCCATCATCGAAGGGAAAAATCATCTATACCCAGGATTTGAGGAGCATTTTAACCTACTTTCTTACAATCTTTAAAACGTGCGGAATATTCCATTCATGTGTGGATGAGATATTGAACTATGTTGTATTGAATAGCTTTTAGTTTTCTAGAAGAGAAAGAAGAGAGTTAACTTTTCTTCATCTTCTTCTTCCTCTTCCTCAAGGTAAAACCCTCCATTGAAGATAGATCTGAGTTTGCCATTCACAACTCTGGTAATAGTTCTATGATTTCTTGTCAATATGATTTTTATTATTATTCTATGAGTGGCTAAATATTTTTGTGTGCATGATTGGGGACAAATTTTGTGGGTGTGCTATATTTATCTTATAATTACTCATTAGTATAAATATATTTGTTTTCCTTAAACTATGATTTGAATTATTCATAGTTGCAAATGTGGAGTTATATTTACTTTATTCCTTGAAAAAGAGGAATAGAATATGAGCGAGAAAACTGTGAGTATTTGGAGGTATTGATTATGGGGTTGGGCTAGAGATAGCCGTCATTTCATTCAATAAGTTGAGGCTAGAGATAGTTCAATTCTTACCCAAGCTATAGTGGATGAATTATTTAAGACCTTGGGGTTTGAGAAAATCCGAGGAAAAAAGCGTAGATGGATTTGAAAAACATTGGCTGCCACCTTATCCGTGATTTTTGCTTGTGAGTAATAATTTGATTTTTCTAATTTAATTCCAATCTAATTGATGCCAAATCAATAGCACACCCCCTGGCCCTTGCTCATATTTGTTCATTCGATTTGATTGCCTTGTTTTTATTGGTAGATGACTTAAATTTAAATTGTGATCTTACTTTCCCCCAAAATTTATTTTTTTTTCATTTTTGGTGCAATGATGCAATTTAGTTCAATTCAATAGACAACTTTTGTGCCCTCCAATGTCGGCTATTCCGTGGATTAGAGCCTAACTCTTAGTTGGGTATTTATATTGCGACTATCATTTTACACTTCCTCTTTGTGAGAAGTGGATTTGAACGTCATCAAATGACTGCTTCCACCTCCTATAAAAAGGAGAGTAGTATTGGGCGTGAATAATGGCACTATTGACGGGAGTTAATACCGATTTCCATTTAATTTGTTAAGTAAATCAATTTTGTTGTTGCGTCTTATGTTGTTTTTCACTATTATTGTTTGGTTTTGCTGGTTTTAGGTTTGTGAATGATGTGCCACGCTAGAAACGCAGGTATTGTGGATGGTGTAATGGAGCAAGAAGACAGCCCTATAATCAATGATGTGGTTGGTGCCATTCGCCTACCAACCATGGTAGGAAATGTACTCTTTCATGTCATAGGCATATGCTACACCTTCTACAAATGAAAGGTTAATTTGGGGACAACCTTTTGAGGATGTTAGTGGCACATCCAGAACTTCATGAGATATATCAACCAGTTTCAACATCACTAAGATATGCCAAGATTCTATAAGGGTTGCGGCTGTTCCATTCTCTTTGACCAGGTTAATCCACGGTGTGGTTGGAGGAGCTGCCTGCTGGCTCCATAACCCCTCTTGGAGTGATGCATCAGAAGCCTTCTTGGATAGGTTTTGCCCTCCATATCGTATGTTACAGTTGGGAAAAGAAATCACAAACTTTCATCACTTCTGCAGGAGCCCTATTTGTCATACCACAGGCCAAAGATTAGACAGGAGTTGAAATGGAGAAAAACACAAATCAGACATCAAGAACAGAATGGGTCATGGAGTGACCGCGAAGAGCAATACTGATCATGATACTTCACTCAGCAGGTGGCCTAAAGGATGAATTTGAAGTTGGGAAATGGAATCCCAGGCGTGACCCACGAGTCGTCATGGTCAGGCCCCACGGCCTCCGTTAGGTCAATCGCGGGTGGTGGATTGAGAAAGAGGAAGGATGGCGAGTGGACTTAGCGGGAAGGACCGCATGTGATCGTGGTCGGTCACCACGATTCATGGAGGTTCGTGAGCAACAGGATGAAGCAAGGTAAAAATCATAGGCAGTGTATCAAACGAGTGGTGACCACGAGTTATGGTCACCAAGTAATGAGTCGTTAAGTCTTCCATTACGAGCCCATAAGATTGGAGAAGCGGTGAACTGTGGATGAATCTGCAGTCGTGGCCCATGATGATGAGTCGTTAGGTCACTCGTTGGGACCAGCTGAAAATTATTTTCTGCAGTTTTGTGCAGGACTTTCCATAATTCCTAAGTTCCTAAGGGCTAAACTACGTTTTTTGAGTTATGCGTAATGACTTTTAAAGGGTTAAGTTCATTTTGGGCTATTTTCATATTCATATATTCAAGGTGATAGCTAGAGAGGTGATCAAGGAAATCCTTCAATATTTTTCAATTTCTTCTTGGGCATTCAAGGCAGTGTAGAATCACATCCATTTACGGGTATGTAAGGTTATGAATAGGTATTTTCATTCACATCCATGCCCAATCTCTCTAATTTATGATGTTTTGTTCAAAATCTTATGGGTTTTTATCTTAAATCTTGTGGAATTCTAATGATCTATCCATAGGTTATAGCACACACCATATTTTATGAATCATGATCAGATTTTACAACTAATTCGATTATAAATTTATTGATTTCAAATTTTATTAAATTATGCCTAATCATGCAAGTTCTACGATGTATCGAGTTATGATCTATACCTCATTGTTGATATCATAGCCCATCATGATTTATATGAGCCCTATGTAGATTTATTTAAATACCCATTATGAATTTATAGTTGCAAAGTCTATATGATTTACAAGTATTAAATCTCATGATTTACTAATTATGTTTTTGGTCGATTCACGGGCCTTACCCTCCAAGATAGTTCACACATTTAGAAACATGTGTATGATTATCATGGTTAACTAGCCCGTGAATCTCATGCATGATATACTATGAGCACTATATGTTTTGGGAGTAGTATTTAACACCGAAGTAGTTCGGGGCCCGGGTTTGCTCGAAATCTCAAAACTACGTGCCACCGTGAACATGATGGGACTCCTTGTGACTATCCCCTCTTTCTTAAATGGGCCCTTTCATGTGATATCATGCCCTTCATGATTCTACCCTTGGAAAGGTATGCACACCCTCGACTAGTAATTTACGGTCGAGGCTCCATGCTGGATTCTCATATGAGGTATGTCGGTTATAGAATATCCCGTTGTTCCATATGTTTTCATGCACTATTATGTTTACGTTAATTTGGCTCAATGATGTTTTATAAATTTTTTCTTAGGACTATGGTGTTGAATGGATTATAAATATTTTAAAACCTTGAGATTTCTGTTATCATATGATATTCATGTTATGAGCATGTTGTCCCACTCTTATGATCTCTTATGAGTTATTTAACTATTTTTAAATGTCCGTTTTATTTATCTTACCCATTTTTTCAGAGGTACATTCCACGTTCTGACTGCATATTCTATGTTGTATCGTTTCATGATATAGGACCCGACCTGGTTTAGCCCCGTCCACAGGAAGTCAATCTTCAGAGCTAGAATCTTACATTATTGGTGACTCCTCATCCCCTGAGGAATAGACTTATTTAGATTGTCTCTATGTATTTTTAGTTTGACTTTATTGAGTTAGTTGGGGTCTTGTCCTATCGCTCGTTATGTTGGGGGCTTTTGAACCAAAATATCTTATTCAACTTCAGATTGTATTCTAATGTTTATGCTTAATTTAGAATTCTGCTATTATCTTGTTGATTCTTCTGGTGTTTTTGTAATTAAGTTGGTCATATTCCATGCCATGGGTTGACTTGGAGTCTCTCGGGGCTCCTTGTCACGTATTGCGATCCAGGCCTCCATTTGGGTCGTGACCAAACTGGTATCAGAGTATACGTTTGAAGTGTCCTAGGGTGTCTAAAAGCCGCGTTAAGTAGAGTGCTTTTTCATGGGTGTGAAGCGTTACACACTTATGAAGAAGAGGCTACAAGACGTTTAGGATTGTTCCCTTCTTTCATGATCTATGTCGTGCGATGAAAAATCTCCCTATCCTTCTAACTCGTACTATTGGCGGTAGAATCATGGCTCCTCAAAGAATTAATGGTAGGAGGAATGGAAATGGAGATGGCCATGAGGATAAAGATAATGGGCACCCCAATGGGCTCCCACAAGTTCGGGAGCACCAGGCACCGGATCCAGTTTCCCATGTTAGCCGGGCAGCTATTCAGATGCTCACACAGGCCTTGACCCGCTCAGGTCAATAAGCAGGCAGTTGCATATGTTCCACAAATGGCAATGCGGCGGTGGCTCGGGTCATAGATTTCTTGAGAATGAGCCCTCGGGAGTTCCTTGGGTCAAAAGTAGATGAGGACCTGCATGAATTCATTATTGAGATTCTGAAAATCACCCAGGTTATGGGGGGTGACAAATAGGGAGTGCGTTGATTTGGCCTCTTATCAGTTGAAAGGGGTGGTGCATATCTGGTTTAAATAATTAAGAGATAGTAGGGCGGTGGGAGCAGGCCCTATAGGTTGGGAGGTTTCATGCGGCCTTTTTGGATCAGTTCTTCCCACAAGAGATGAGGAACTAGAAAGGCAGTCGAGTTTGTAAAATCTGAAACGAGGGTGATATGTCAGTTCAGAATTACACTCTGGACTTCACCCGCTTATCCAAGTATGCACTAGAGTTAGTGGCAAACCAGAGGGCTCGGGTGAGCCCATATGTGCATGGAGTGGCGGACTGCTTGGATAAGGACGCCCAGGATCGCCATGCGGACATAGAATTTCCCTGCATAGTGTCGTATGCCCAGCAGATAGAGGTAGTGTATCAGAGGCAGAGAGAGGCCAAGAGGGCTAGGACAGATAATTACTGGGATTTTTGCAGCCTAGATTGGGGGTGGACGGTGTAGCCGGTCTCATCATAGGTCTTTTGACCCATCACCATCATCAGCTAGTACACCATATAGATCACGAGGGGGATCGGAGGAAGCAGGGCTTTGGACTGAGGGTCCAGGGCAGCATGCGGATGGCGCCACTTTCCCAGCTTGCACAAGGTGTAGAAAGAATCACCTGGGGAGGGTTCTAGTTGGCTTAGACACCTATTTCAGGTGTGGCAAACATGAACGCAGCTTAGGTATTTCCCTTCAGCCAGATCAAGGGGTGGCGGAGCCCCTTATGCCAGCTGCTCCCGAGGAAGCACATCCCTCCGAGTGGGTGTGACTAGTTGGCAGCGGTCAGCGCCAGAACAAGTTATATGCCCTTGCGACCCGTCAGGAGCAGGAGACTTCACGGATGTAGTTACTGGTATGTTCTGAGTGTTTCACCTTGATGCTTATGCTTTGTTGAATCCCGAGGATACTTTGTCTTTTGTGACACCTTGTATTTCTAGTAGCTTTGGGGTTATTCTCGAAATTTTGTCGGAACCATTCTCAGTCTCTACTCGAGTTGGTGATTCAGTTGTATGGGCAGTATAGAAGTTTTTCGATCACAATATTACATAAAAGTCAACTCCACCAGACCTTGTAGAGTTAGCCATGACTTACTTTGATATTATCCTCGACATGGATTGGTTGTATACATTTTACGCTTCTATTAATTGTAGAACACAGGCAGTAGAGTTCAAATATCCGGGTAGGCCGGAGTCTTGGAATGGAAGGAGTAGTTCAGTTGTGCATGTAAGTCATTTCATTTTCCTACCATAGGGATAGAAAGATGTTTTCAAAGGGTTGTGTGTACCATCTAGTTAGGGTTAAGGATGCAACGTCCGTAACCCTAACTATCCGTCTATCCAAGTAGTATGTGTGAGTATCGAGGTCTTTCCAGGATGATTTACCGGGAATCCCTCCCGAGCGGGAGATTGATTTTGGTATTGACCTTCTTATCGACACGCAGCCTATTATATTCCTCTCAGCAAATGGCTCCATCCAAGCTAAAGGAGTTGAGAAAAGAGAAGTTAAAAAGACCTATTAGATAAGGGCTTCATAGACCGAGCAAGTCCCATAGGGTGCACCAGTTCTCTTTGTCGAAGGAAAGATGGTTCTTTTTACACCCGTTAAAATTTCCGACACATAGATGGCCTATTCGCATGTTGGTTAAGAGTTTTAAAGATATCATACATGCTAGAAAAGGCCCTGGGGAAAAGATCGGACAAGCGCCAAGTCGGCGCGTCGCAGGAGGCAAAATGCTGGCTTATAAATCGCATTCGAATGCGACTTATATCGCATTCCACTGAATCTCGATTATAGTGACACATATATATATTCCCCCACTTCGGTCCATTTCATTAACACATCAATAATTTCCAGTGAAGTCGCGAAAAACAGAGGGTTCGTAAGGTTGTGATAATTATCAAACCGATTACTCAAATCAAACACGGTCAAATTCGATAACTTTCGGATACCTACGTTATTTAGCGGCTAGGGGAACATTCCTATGGATTTAGTTTCGCGAGGTCGGTGACAGACAATCGTGCTACCGAGCTAAGACAGTGAAATTGCTCCAAATTAGTGTCAATGTGCTCCTAGCCTTAAAAAGTGAATACTTCTCCCTTCTGGACTTCTAAGAAATAGCAAGTTTTTACCGTTTTCGATAAGCCTAAGTTTAGACTGTAAATATATCGGAAGTGACGTTTTCTTCGGAATAGTGATGTATTTAGTACTGATTGACGTGTATGTGAATGCAGTTGGGAGAAATAGCTGGAGTACGGCGAGCTTCGTCCGAAAGTCGGATAACCCGAGGTAAGGTATGTAAAGCCAGTTTCTTTGAAGTTAGTAGATTTAGCCTTGTATATCATAGTAGACTCCGTATTAGAGCTCCCGGAGTTGAATGTTGAGTATTGTGTAAGCTCAGTACATCTGGTTTGCGTTGTTGTATCGTGCTCAGTCCAGAAAGTTAGAAAGCATAGGCCGAGATGGCAGAGTTAGCATTCAGATTTAGTATAGCCTAGTATGTGATTAGCTAGCATGTTGTTAGAATAATGCTTAATGAGATATTCAGAATAAAAGTTAGTAAAGTAAAATCCGATAGACAGATAGTATCCACGGCTATAGATTAGCCATTCAGCCGAGATGATATCTTAGCTACAGATTAGCCATACAGACAGAAAGTATCTTGACTACAGATTAGCTGTCCCATTCAGATAAGGGTACACCAGGGTCGGTAAAAACGAGAATGAGAATCAGTTTAACATAGAAAGAGATCGAATAATAGATCGGGTGAGGATAGTATTTTTCAAGTTAAACATGCTTGCTATTTATGTGCTCAATGATTTATTGAGACTTGGTTCTCATCGTGAGGGCACTCTTTGAGCGTCCTCGCCGCCCCTGGAGTTGGTAATCGTGTCGCCCACTGAGCGGGTAAGGGTTTACATCACTCCAAGTGGCATGCCGTCCCAGTTTGGACGGAGATGGGATGAAGCTTTCCCCATATCAGGCTGGCCAGCATTATTATACAGAAAGCCTGTTGTGCGACTAGCGCCCAGGGAGCAGGTACAGATTCATGCGCATGATTATACAGAAAGCTCTGTTGTGCGACTAGCACCAGGGAAGCAGTACGGATACGGTTTCGAGATACGAGATACAGTATAGAGTCCTCCGGACTCAGACACGGTTATTTATATCGGAGGCTATGGCCCCAGCCCGGAGACGAGGGGGCCGACAGAGGTGCTCGTAGTTAGTAGATGAGTGGGTGACTTATTTTGGCTGGTTTTGACCCGGGTAGGGGTATATGGGTGTTTGCTTGCTTGGCACCATCAAACATGGGGGTTGGTCTTGGCTCTTGCTTGCTATATATATTGTATTTGTGCTATATACTAGTCAATAGGGCGGCAGGCCGCCGCGTCTACAGAGTACGCTCCTGCCCTATCAGTACAGAAAGGTTTGATCCAGCTTATATCAGATCTTACAGATTCGGTTATCCCACCGCTGTCCGGAATTGTTAGTTATGTTATTGTATTCGGTTGTATTCAGTTGCTTTGCATACTCGGTACCAGCGGTACTGACGCCCATTGGGGCGCTACATTACTTGCCTGCAGGTACTCATAGACGAGAAGGCGATCCCTCGTGATTCCAGCCAACTATAGAGTCATCGACTCCTGTCATCCGAACTGATATTCAGAGGTGTAGTTTATTTTCTTTATTGTACAGTATGGGTAGGCCGGGGCCTGTCCCAACCATTTTATCAGTACTCATAGAGGCTTGCAGATTGTATCTATTTATCTCCCTGTGGTCAGTTGGGCCGGTCATGTGAGGCTGTGCATTTTGTTATAGTTGTTTAGCATTTCTGTTTATGTTGGCTGTGTGGGGCCATAGTCAGATAGTAGTGGTGGCCTTCTTTGGGGTCGTAGTTGTCAATTCTTCTCTACGTTACGTTTGAGATGACTAGACAGCATGGTGGCCTTGTCGGCCCGCATAGGTTCGCGTTTTGAGTATTTCTCTGGTTGCATTTGTTATTACATATGCAGGTGGCTATTGGCCCAGTTGGCTGGGCTGTGTTTAAAAGCAATGTATGGCCCATTGTTTCAGGGGAAATCGGGGAATAGAGCTAGCCGGGCACCAGTTGTGCTTAGGCTCACCAGTTAGCAGTCTAGGTCCTACTAGGGCACCAGGTGCCAATCATACTCCCCCAAGGCGGGGGCGTGACAGTTCTCTTCGAATGTGTATTGATTATCAGAAATTAGACAAAGTCACCGTAAAAAACAGGTATCCTCTACCCGGTATTGATGATTTAATCGACCATCTTCGGGGTGCCAAGTGTGTCTCAAAGATAAATCTCAAATTCGGGTATCATTAGCTCAGAGTTCGGGAGAGTGACATCCGAAGACAACTATCCAGGATCGTATGGTCATTATGAGTTTGTAGTTATTTCTTTTGGACTAATGAATGGTCTGCCTTTATGGTCTTGATGAACAAGGTGTTCAAGCATACTTGGATATGTTTGTGATTTGTGTTTATTGATGACATCCTAATATACTCTCAAAGTGAGGAAGGGCATGTTGCTCATTTGAGTGGTTCTACAGACTCTCAAGGATCGCCGGAGTTATGCCAAATTCAGCAGTGCTGATTTTGGTGAACTCATCATGCGTTTTGGGCCATGTAATATCAGCAGGCAGGGTGATTCTCTAAAATTAGAAACAGTGAAAGAATTAACCTGGGTACAGGTGATGCGGATATCCGAGAGAATCTTGGGTTTAAGCAGGCTACTATTGGAGGTTCGTTGAAGGTTTCTGATATATTCAGCACCCTTGATCAAGTTGACCCAGAGGAAGGTGAAATTCCAATGGTCGGAGGCTTGTGAGATAAGTTTTCAAGAGTTGAAGACTCGACTCACTTCAGCACAATATTAACTCTACGAAGGGTACCAATGGAGTTGCTGGTCAACCATTGTGATGCTTCAAAGATTAGACTTGGGTGTGCATTGATGCAGCATGGGAATGTTATAGCATATGCCTCTGGAAAGATGAAAGTTCATGAGAATAATTACCCGACCCATGATCTTGGATTAGGTACGCGGTGGTAAATTCTCCTTGAAGATATGGAGACATCATTTCTGAGTCCACGTGGATGTGTTTATGGATATAGGTTTCAATATGTGGTGTGAATCTTGATCTTCGGAAAAGGTGGTGGTTAGGAGCTATAAGGATGATCTGATTGTGCTTTTACTATCTGGGTAGGCCAATGTAGTAACCGACACTTAGTAGACTCTCTGTGGAGAGTGTGACTCCATGTGGATGAGGAGAAGAAGGAGCTGGTGAGAGATGTATCAGCTTGCAAGGTTGGGAGTTGGTTGGTTGACTCGACCGATGGCGATATTGTTGTTCAGAATGGATTAGAGTCGTCATTGGTGGCTGATGTAAAAGCTAGACAAGATAAGGACCCAATTTTTGGTGAAGTTGAAGAGGCGGTTCAAAATCAGAAGGTAGAGGTCTTCTTCAAAGGGGAGATGGTGTGCTTCGGTACCAGGGACGCTTATGTGTTTCGGATGTTGATAATTTGAGGAGCCGGATGTTGCTTGAGGCTCATGGATCCAGGTATTCTATCCATCCAGGTGCCACCAAGATGTACCATGACTTGCAGAATCTATTAGTGGAAGGGCATGAAGAAGGATATCCGAATTCATAGCTAAGTGCTCGAACTGTCAGCAAGTAAGGTTGAGCATCGGAGACCCAGGAGGTGTGCACGAGAATATGGTATTCCCTCACTTGACGAGGAAGAATGAACATGGACTTCATCACCGCCAGTTTCCACCTCCTGCTCATTGAAATAATGCACTGTGACTCTATTTGGGTTATGGCAGACCGATTGACCAAGGCTGCTCATTTTCTATACAGTGAAAACCACGAATTCGGTGGAGGACTATGCCAAACTATATATTTGAGAGCTAGTTCGGTTGCGTGAGTTCCCTGGTCCATCATTTCAGATAAGAAGGTACTCAATTTCCTCTCAATTTTGGAGGTCATTTCAAAAGGACTAGGTACTCAGGTTAAGCTCAGCACAACATTTCACCCACAAACGGATGGTCAGGAAGCGGACAATCCATACTTCCGAGGACATGTTGAGAGCATGGCTGATTGACTTCAAAGGTATTGGATGAGCATTTTGCCTCTTGTGGTGGTGTTTGCATACAATAACAACTATCATTACAGTATTTGGATGGCTTCATTTGAGACTCTCTATGGGCAGAGATGTAGAACGCCCATTGGTTGATTTGAGGTTGGTGAAGGGAGATGATAGGATCATAATCGATTCATGAGGCTATGGAGAAGGTTTTGTTGATAAGGAACCGGTTGAAAACTGCTCGGAGTCGCAAAGTCCGATCCATTGACAAGGGAGAGAATTAGAATTTGAAGTTGATGATTGGGTATTTCTGAAGGTGTTTCCCATGAAGGGAGTGATGAGGTACGGAAAAGAAGGATGACGCAGTCCCGCTATGTCGGCCCGTACCGGATTGTGAGGCGATGTTGGCAAGGTGTCCTATGAATTGGTTCCCTCCAAAATTAGCTTTTGTGCATCTTGTATTTCATCATCGCTCTTAAAGTGTTTGGGTGATCCAGCTCTAGTTGTCTCAGTGGACAGTGTTGTTCTTGAAAGACAGTCTTAAATATGAGGAGTTCTAGTAGAAATACTGGATCTGGTAGATTCGAAGGTTAATGAACAGGAAGTAAGCTTCAATCAAATTTTTATGGAGGAATAAGCATGTCGAGAGGGCTACGAGGGAAGTTGAAGCGGATAAGATGGGCAGATCACCTACATTTATTCTCTGTCAGCTCGGTTTCGGTTTGAGGTATCAATTTTATCCTAAAATCCTACATTTGTTTTCATGTTCAGTTCCTTTAGTTTCTTTTATGTATGTGGATGTATGTGATTCGTGATTTAGTTCAGCTATGTAGTTTGAATCGGAGATAGTCATTCCGTTAGTTTTAGAACTTAAATGATCATTGTTTTGAATTTAATGATTGCATTTCTCTATTTTTTTATATGTTTTCAACATTTGAGGACGAATGTTCCTAAAGGGAGATATTGTTATACCTCGGAGCCCAAAGATCCAGACCCAGGAGTTGAAATAAAGAAAAACCTAAAATCTGGCATCAGGCATAGAGCGGGTCATTGAGGTGACCCGTGGAGAGCAGCCACGAGTCATGATGTGACTCGTGGTGTGCCCCAACAGATGAATTTGGGGTGGGAAGTGGGGTCCTACAGGCGTGTCCACGAGTCATTGTCAAGCCCCATGGCTCGTCAGGTCAGTCGTGGGGGAGTGGGGATTGAGAGAGAAGAGGAAAAGGATGGCAGTGGACTTAATGGAAGAACCCACGAGCCATGGTTAGTCACCATGATTCACGGGAGGGTTGTGAGCAGGAATGAAGCAAGGTAAAATCATGGCGGTGTGCACGGCCGGTGGTGACCAGGAGTCGTGGTCACCGGGTAACGGAGTCATTAAGTCTTCCGTTACGAGCCCATAAGACTTGAGAAGCAGTGAACCTAACTATAATACCCCGGAGGTAGTAGGAGTGACCTGGAGTGAAAAGTTGAAAACCTTATAGAAAATGGGGAAAATATCTTGGGACGCGCGAGGTAAACTCGTTGCCACCACGGGTCGTTGTAACGAGTTGTGAATAGGTTCAGGCTAGGTGACAATGTGAACCTGGGTTACATGACGACTCGTTGTGGGAAACAACGATTCATTGGCAGTCATGGGAAGGAGCTAAGTTCATCAGGTGACTTGGGTGCAGGTGACCCATTAGGAGAAACCACGAGTCATTGGTTGTGGTCGTTGTTGGAGGTTAAGTTTTCCAGTGGGTTTGACGGAGAGAAACAATGACTCATTGTTCGTAATGACGAGTAATAAATTGTGACCCGTTGGAGATGAGATGCCAAGGTTCAGGAACGCAGCAAACCACGGATAATGTAACGAGTCATGGTTGAAAAGGGCGAATTCGTCGACCATCCGTTGGTTGGGTCTGAATGAAGACTTTCAACAGTGCATTTGACGAGTGATAGGACGGGTTATCATTGGTTACAATGACCCATTAGATCCATCCGTGGGTTCCACCCGACCAGATTTCAAGGGCAGTTAAGGGTTCTTGTCTTTTTCATGATATAAGGCCTAAACTATGTCATTTTTGCTTGGGAAAGCTGGGTTTTAAGAGAGTGACCTATTCTAAACTCTCATTTCATGCATGCAAGGATAATAAAAGGTTATCTAAAGAGAGTTTATTATTTTCTCTTCAATTCTTCCAATTTCACTCTTAGGCTTCTAAGGAGGTTAGGATTTGATGTCCACGTATGTAAAAGGTCATCAATGGGTGAATCCTTCCACCCATGCTCCTACTCTATGATTTTTACTTGAGGTTATCAAAAAAAACTCATGGGGTTTGTATTCAGTTATATAAAATCTAGTTAATTATAGGTTTTGTGATTTTGAAATCTTAACATAATCTATGTATTTTGATTATATTTTGAGATTTAAATTGATAATAATGATTATGATTTTGATTTTCTAAACAATTGAGCTTAATTATGCATGCCCCATGAGGAATCAATTTATGATCTATTTATTCATTGATGCTCTTGACAATTTAACATGAATTACGATTTTAAACAAATAAATTTATTGTGTTATGTATTATGATTTTATGAAATTCAAGCTATATGCATGATTTACAAGTAGGTATGAACTTAGTAATCATGAATTATGTTTTCTTGGCCGACTCACGGGCCTCATGTCATGGCTTGATCACATATGTGAAAGCATGTTATCGATTATTATGATTTAACTAGCCCATGAACTCATGTGTGTATTATTATGAGAACTATATATTTTGGGAGAAGTATAGACATCAGTAGGTTCGGGGCTGGGTTAAGCCCACGAGATCTGTGAATTACGTGCCACCATGAGTATGTTGGGACCCCTTTCATGTTAGTCCTAGCCCAAATGGCCCTTTTCATTGTGTGATATCACACATTCATGGTTCATACCCTTGTAGGAATTGCAGGCACCCTCCTGACTAGGGTTACAAGTCGGGCTTCATGTGTGCTCATATAGGGTATGTCGGTTAAGAGAATCTCCCACTGTTCCTCATGATTAATGTGTGTTATGATTATGGCAATGTTGGCTCAAGTCATGTTAAGTAAATCTCTTCTATCATGATTATGATTATGTTATGTTACGTGTATTTTGAAAACCTTGAGCCATATGATTCGTCATCATGATTTACGATCTGAGCATATTGTCCTACTTTTATGATCATTTATGAATTTCATACATATTTTAAATGTCCTTTGCTTACCTTGCATACTCAGTACATTCCACGTACTGACCTCATACTTTCTATATCATCTCATGATCTGGTCCCGATTCTGAGACTCGTCCTCACCCCTAGATAGATTGGATTTGCTCTCAGCGCACTTGGTGAGTCCTCTCATGTTCCGAGGGCTACCTGTTTACACTCTATGTTATTGCTTTCAGTTTCTTGATGTTGGATTAGTTGGGAGTTGTCCATCAATTCGTCGTTCATGTTTAGAGGCTTATCAGACTACAAGTTGTATTCCAACGTATTGTATAAGTCTTATACAGATTTTCCCTTATGCTATGATATGATTACGTTCTTTATTTTAATTCTTCTGCTCCATTATGATTGAATTAGATGTATGCTCATTCCATGGGTCAACTTGGGGGTCTCTCAGGGCTCCTTGTCAAAATGTCTACGATCCGGGTGTATGTTTAGGTCCTTGTGACGGGCGACTCCATGAGTCATGGCCCGCCAATAATGATGCGTTAGGTCCCTCGTTGGGACCAGCCTTGAGTATTTTCTATGAATTTAGTGAAGGGCTTTCCGTAATCCCCTAAGTTCCTAAGGCCTAAAGCTTCTACATCATTTTGAGTTGCATGAATAATGACTTTAAAGGGGTTAAGTTCATTTTGGGCCATTTTCATATTCATGCGTGCAAGAGTGATAGCCTAGAAGAGATCAGAGGCAATCCTTCAAGAGTTTTCTTCAATTTCTTCTTGGGCATTCAAGGGAGTGTTAGAATCAGCCATTTACAGATGGGGTTATGAATGGTGTTTCATTCACACCCATGCCCAATCTCTCTATTTATGAAGTTTTTATTTAAAAAATCTTATGGGGTTTTATCTTAATTCTTTTGGAATTCTAATGATCTATCCATAGGTTATTGCTTTTACACCATATTTTATGAATCATGATCAGATTTTACAACTAATCCGATTATAAATTTATTGATTTTAAATTCTACTAAATTATGTCTAATCATGCAAGTTCTATGATGAATTGAGTTATGATCTTTTCCTCAATTATTAATATTCATAAACCCATCATGATTTATGAGTCTGATTTGTGAAATAACCATTATGAATTTATGATTTACTAGAAGCCTATACATGATTTACAGGTATGCATGAATCACTGATTTACACTGTTATATTTTTGGCGATTCACGGGACTTACCCTCTGATCAGTTCAGCATTTACAAACATGTTTGTAGTTGTCATGATTCTGAAGCATCACGATATACGGCATAGTCCTACTGAACCTTCCAGTAAGGCTAATACTAGTGCAGATGTGTATATTTTCAGCTCCTGGAAACTCTACTCACAAGCCTCGGCCTAGTGGAATTTAGCTTCATACAGTCAACCTTGTCAATGGTACTTTGATAAGGCAGAAAATCTACAAACCTTCGGTAATACCGGCTAACCCCAGGAAACTACGAACCTTGATTGGAGTTGTAGGTCTGGAGGCCATTTCTTCTTGCCTCAATTTTCGTAGTCCCAACGGATACCTACATCGATACAATGTGGCTCGAGAAAACTATGGAATTCAAGCCAGAACTCACATTTTGAGAACTTCGCATATAACTGAGGCGGTCTCTAAGGATCTAGAGTACCATTCGCAGATGATCTCTATGTTCGGCTTCTTAGCTTGAGGCCAACTACCAGAGTATCGTCAATAAATACTATCTGGAAATAGATCTAATCTTGAGCAGAATATGTTATTTCATCAAATCCATAACTCTTGTTAGGGCATTCGTGTCCAGGAAAGACATGACCAAGAATCCAAAATGACCATACCTGGTCTTAAAAGTTGTCTTTGGGATATTCTTCCCTCGAACTCGCATGATGATATCCGGACCTAATTCAATTTAGAGAAATATTTTGGCCCCTGCAGCAGTTAAACAAATCATCTATTCTTGGAAGGAGATATTTATTCTTTTGTCTTATTGTAGCTTTATTCAACTACCGATAATCTATCACATTCGTAAGGAACCATCTTTCTTTCTTACAAACAAGAACTTCAATTTGCACCGCACGGTGGTACTCCGGCCTGATAAAACCTAGTATGAAAATCTTTCAACTGCTTTTCCAATCCCCTCAGCTCAGAGCGGAGCCATTCGGTATGAAGGATGGATATGAGTTGCGTGCTTGGTGGAGTCAATAAGAAATTGATCTCACGCTCTGGGGATGCAAGAAGCTCATCTGGAAACTCACTAATCACCGGGATGGACTGAAGGTTACGAGTTTTCTTGCATATCGAACCCTAACAATATGGTAAATACAATCTTAGCTATCCTTTCTTTTGCAAAAAGATAGGATATGAACTTTTCTTTCTATTGGTGTAGCTGCGTGCCTTTCCATTTTTGCACTACCTCCTGCAAATTGAAATTGAATGGTCCCTAGTCCAGCACTTCACGTGCAGCTTAACATGGGGCTTAGCCGATCATACCCATGGTGCAACAAAATCAATCATTTCTAGCTCCACTAAATCAGCTAAGGTGCAGTGACCGACAATCTCTACAGTACAACCCCGGTAAATTCTCTTAGCGATAATAGAGTCACCGATGGGTGTAGACACCGGAAAGTCCTGTGTGAATTCTAGCATTATACCAAACTTTCATGCACTAATGGAGTAATACAAGACAAAGTGGAACCTGAGTCTATCAAAGCATAAACATGTGAGAGCAAATATCCAGCATACCTGTCACAACATCTGGTGACGACTCTAACCCTTGTCATCGTGGTAAAGCATAAGGGTGATCCTGACCACTGCCAGAACTAGATGCCCCTGATCTACCACGGCCTCTCTGTCAGGTGGGTGAGGATTCTGGGCTGCCGAAGATGCTGGAGCATGTGATCCTGTTATGGACCTATTTTGCTGGTCTCGGTCACCCTAATCTTTGGTCGGACAATCTCTAATCATATGGCCCTCTTGTCCACAAGTATAACAAGCAATGGAACCGTATCTTCACCTCCCAAAATTCCATCGGTACACCAAATGGTACAACATGGTGCAGTGGGCTTTCCTCGATGCGATCCCCCTCTAGCACTTGGGAGCCTGATGTTCGTGAGCTCGCTCGGACCTAACTATCCATGAATCCTGATCTACCACTCTGCTACTACTGGGGTGACAGTCTAGGTGGCCTACCTAATAGTTGCAGCCTGGGTCCACCCTGAAGTGCTGTCAACATGTCGGTAGGTACGGCCTTGAGTGGCTCCAGCACACCATAAGCCGCCCTTTTCACCTCATGCTGACGCCGCCTAATCCCTTCAATATTTTGAGAGAAAGCTTGAATGCGTGCAATGTCAGTATCACTCCCTTAAGATTTGCTTTGTAACACAGCTTTTCACATACTCTGGAAAGTCCCATGATGAATCGATGTACCTTAGCTGGCATGGTATCCACAAATGCTGGCGCATATCGCTTAAAAGAGTCAAGCTCTTTACTGCATACTCTCTCACACTCATTGGCACACCCACTATTTCCAGGTGCAGGAACTGATCCACTCAGGCCTGTCAGATTTCTTGCGGAAAATAGTGATCTATGAAAGCCTGCGAAAAATAGGACCAAGTCCGGAGGGGTACGTCTGTCTCGGGGACCATTCCCAACTCTCGTACCATAACACCACTACGTCTCGTAGTTGAAATGTGCCAACTCGACTGTCTCTTTAAGGTGTATTACCATGCATTACCATAAATATTCACTGTAACTGGTCTAGAAAGTCCTGAGGATCCTCACGCGGTCTATCCCCATGAATTCTTTGGGGCTCGGAGGAAGAAACTCTCGGACCCTCGAACATCAAGTCCTCCGAGTGAGATTCAGGCGACAATTGGTACCACGGTCTGACGCTGGGTGGCCATCATCTGAGCCAGCATATAAGTAGCGCTCCTAACCTCCTGATCTGATGGTACCAGGCTGCCAGGATTATTGGGGGGTGGTGCTGACATATCTGCTGCCCCGGGGCTCTGGTGTGGTGGAGAATCTTTGCGGAGACCGGGATGAAGTCTCCCTATCCCCCTCAGATCGGGCCGGCTTTGACTAGGGCACCCTGCTAGTGCCCTCTATTGCCGCAATTTCTAGCTCTTGACCAGTTATGGTTTGTTGTGTGTCAGAAATTTTCTCTGTAAATAAGCAGAATAAAGTAAGCTTAGGGAAGAACCATATACGACATAGCTCTATAGCATGACTGGAGAAGAAAGGAGGGTAACCATGCTATCATGCCTCGTAGCCTTCTGCCTATATAATGTGGTTCATAACATTCATAAACAGAACTTCTACTAGACACGGCTTCCTTAGACTCCCTAGGGCACGGCGTTTTCCCGTGCCATATTTTTCATGCCCCACCTTGAGAGGCATGACTGGCATAAGAGTCACACTAGGACCTGGGCAGACCTGGCTGGGAATATGGACCTCTGGTGCCTGCCAGCAGCAAATCAAGAAATAAACTTCTATATCTCATTTGTCATCTGATCTCGGGGCAGAATAAGGCCATGCGGTAAACCGATGAAAACAGCTAACAGCAAATTAACAAAAAAGGGATCTATACGGGCCGACAAGACCACCATGTTGTCTAGTTATAACAGAATGAAAACCTGCAGCTATACTAATACTATGGCCAACAAGGCGTCTAACTAACTAGCTAAACTAGGCCCCACATAGCCCAACACATAAAATATGTATCATACATAGGCCCCACGTAGCCAATAACAATAATATAAAACTGTAGTCCGCAAGCCTCTAAGAGAGGAATAGTGGTCGGGACGGGGCACCGACCTACCCAAAGGCGTACAACAAAAGAGCAAACGTTTTAACTAACAACCTAGGAAAAGAGCTGACTGCACTACTAACTCTTGGTGATAGCTATGAAGGTCCTAAACCATGTCTATCCGTACCTGCGGAGGCAAGTGTGCAGCGCCCCAAAGATGGGTTAGTACAATATGTAACGAATATGTTAAGGCAATAATGAAAATGAGTGAATAGAACTGACAAAGAACTGGAAGTAAAAATAGAAAGGATAAGAGGGTTATAACCTGAAGATAACTAACAAGTAAGTAATACAAACAAGAACCTTACCTGGACCCCATAAACTGGAAGGGTACAATCCAACAAAGAATAACCCATCTGGACCCCCCATAAGCCCTAGCAGAGTACACCTCAATCTATATACCCCTAGTATGGTCAATATGTGTCAATGGGTAACTATAGCCAACCTACTTGGCCTTTGGGTCTGCAATGAAGCCACTGGGCTCCTGTACCCCGTGTTTGAGCCCATTGGGCTCCTGTAGTCCACCCTAGGCACACAAGGCTCGACGAAGGGTCGGTTAATAACGATACGACATTAAAGTAGAAGCCCATCCATGGATGGATTGTAATATGGCCTTTTAGGCCTGAATATAGTCCTATCAGAAAACATATAGCTCTTCTAAGCGATCTATAGCCCGTGGGTAGTGAGCACAACTAGTAACCCTGAGGTTGGTCAGTGGAAGTTATAATATAAAGGGGTTAGTTCCAACTTCCAAAATAGTAAACAATAAGTTCAAACTAACGATAGCAGCTAGATCACAACATACATGCTTATGGATTTCTTATAAAGACATGGAAGTCGCATTACTGCACGTCAGATAACTTTCCAAAAGTTAGCCTTAACATACCTCGAATGTCAATTCTCATTTATCCAATTAAATACAACTTGTAGCAGATTCCACTCGATTGCAGCCTCTACATTGAGAGAATGAATTATTTTTCAATACTAAGTCTCAGCAAACAATGATATCTTCCAATAATATCAACCATAAGTTAACTCCATTTAGTTGACCGAAAACTCACAAATTCCGAGTTTAGAAGATGAAATGCTTACCTATCACCTATAGCCACTTAGGACTCGATTAAGTGGTTTATACAACTTTAACTTGGGGGATTTCGATACTCCGAGCGAATTATTAAGAAATAACTGCTGGGATGTTCCTTGTAGGCCTAGAACTCATTATCAAGATGAATTTGCATATGGACAGAGTTTAGCGGCATAATTTGATGAAAAATGAAAAGAGAAAAATAGAGGAAACCCTTCATGAGGTTGAGCTCTACTTTGGGGGAAATATTTCTTATGATTTGAACATAAACTTAACTCATATATATAGGTGGGAGTCCGTGGCCAGGGGCACCGGTCACGCCCTTTCATAGCACCAGGCCGGGGGCGGGACCACACGGCAGCTATAGCGGCCTAGCGGGTGATGACGCGCGCACCTAGGGCTCTGGCCTCCTACTCGCTCGGTACCGTGCTCGTATACTCAACCCCCGGGCCTTTTCCCACATTCGACGTAATTCAAAACTCTCAACATATGTACACGCGCATACGATAAATGATAGAAACCTACGGGGTGTAACATCATCCTCCCCTTAAAACATTCGTCTGAACATAATCTTAAGATTAAGAGACTCCAGCTCCTTTAACTTTTGCTAAAATTTTTCACGAGTCTCCTCTATAATATCGGCTATCTAAAAACCTGAAGTAAAGTCCAACATAAGCGTCTTCTTGGACGCTACAAGCAGCAATAATATAGCTCCATATCATAAAAGCAAATAACTCAACCACGGTGATAATATAAGCACATGATGATAATTAAACAACTATCACCTAAGCTGCATATGGGTCAAACACGGAATAAGTGTGGATAGCTAGACCTCATGTAAGTCCAAAACTTCCCAGGTCATCTCTTTACATTTGTTCCCCAAAATACTTTAACGGAGGTAACATCTTTAGTCCTCAGTCTACGAATCTGTCAATCTAAGATAGTTACTGCAGTCTCTACATAGGAAAACTCTTCAACCGCTTGAACATCCTCAGTTTGGAATAACCCGAGGATGGGTCCCTATGCACATCGGTAGCATCGACACATAAAGACTGGATGAACATAATCTAGCCCTAAAGGCAGTTCTAACTCATATGCCATAATAGCCCCACCTATCAGCCGAAGGATTCGATGCAGGCCAATGAACCTAGGGATAAGCTTTCCCTTCTTGCCAAATCTCATCACGCCCTTATCGGCAAAACTTTGAGAAATGCTTAATCCATCGACATTAAACTCCAAGTCTCTACACCACATATCAGAATAGGACTTATGATGACTCTGAAGCTGTCAAAATAATATCTGATGAGTTTCACTTTTCTTCTGACATTCAGATCATATCAGATACAATCAATCTTGCCTCTCCCCTACTTCAAACCATCCAATGAGGGACCTACATTTCCGCCCATGTAAAGCCTTATAGGGGCTGTCCCAGACAGAGAATGATAGCTGACATTATATAGGGAATTCAATAAGGGGTAGATGCCCGTCCCAACTCCCCCAAAGTCTAGCACACACTTGTAGCATATCCTTGAGTGTCTAAATAGTTAGCTCTACTGACCGTTTTATGCGGTGATGGAAAGCTATACTCAAATTAACACGTGCCCAAATCTTTCTGAAATACTGGCACAGAATCTAGGCGTGGTGTGCCAGCACTAGAAATAATGGATGTTGGGACACCATGTGGTCAGGTCATCTCCTTAATACGCCACAACTCATAGCATGAGTCTTCAGGTAAAAATGCTTGAAGTCTTGATTGCCAAGAAATGGGTTGATTTCGTCAATCGGTCCGACAATGACCCAAATGGAGTCGAATTTACGCACAGTGCTAGGTAACCACTGTCACAAGGTCCATATTAATTTCTTCTAATTTCCACATAGGTACCGCTATCTCCTAAGTCAGTCCGCTAGGTTTCTGATGTTCAGCCTTTCCTGCTGGGAATTGGACTGTGCTACAAATTCATCACACCTTTCTTCATTCAAATAACAATGTCTCCTTTATATCATGGTAAAACTTTGTCGGGCCTGGACAAAGAGAGTAATGAGAATAATCGCCACTGCCATGATCTGTTTGGCGAAACCACCCTACATCTAGATCTGATGCGACCTCGAATCTTAAGACCCCATCTTCTGTTAACTCAAAGGCCGATAGTTTACCCTGCTGAACCTTATCTCTAAGCTGTACTAAATTAGGGTCCTCATACTATCACTCCTTCACATCTACAAGCTACGAGGATGACAATTTGTATTCTGAGTCTGGCTTACATTATCATCTGAATCCATTGCCAGTATAAATTGGATTGCTTCAGTGCGGCTCTCGAAGCGATTTCTCGTTGTTATGGCCTCAAATATGCTAGGCTACTTAAGGATCTATGGCTAAGGGCATAGACTGCAATATTAGCCTTCCCTGGGTGATACAAGATGTTCACGTCGTAGTCTTTGAAGCCCAATTATAATAACAACGTTCGCTAGAGTTCGCTTTTCTGTGAGAAGATATATTAGAGGCTTTTATGATCAGTAAAGATGTCCACAATATTTTCCTTTAAAGTAATGCCTCCATATTTCATGACATGAACCACTGCAGAGTAACTCAAATCATGGGCGGGGGTAGTTCTTTTTTGTGCTTCCTTAGCTGCCTCGAAACATAGGCAATCACCTTCTGTGTTGCGTAAAGGGCACCTAACCTAATGCCAAAACCGTCACAGCATACGACACCAGCCCTCTAAACCTTCCGTTAAGGCTAATAAGTGCATATGTCAATCTATTTTTTAGCTCCTGGAAACTCTGCTCTGAAGCCTCGGTCCAGGGTCTGGGTCCGGCTGCCTTCTGGAGTCAACCCTATCAACTTGGTCTTGCGACAAGGCAGAAAATCCTTCCCACCGAACCTTCGATAATGCCCGACTAACCCCGAAACTGCGAACCTCGGTTGGAGTTGTAGGTCTATGAGCCATGCTATTTCCTCAATTTTCTGTGATCAACTTGGAAACCTGCATCTAATACAATATGGCCCAAGAAAGCTACTGAATTCAATTAGAACTCACATTTCAAAAACATCGCATATAAAGCGGTCTTTTGAGGATGCGGGTACCATTCACGAGATGATCTACATTGTTGACCATAGCAGGAATATACCAGAATATCACTAATAAACACTATCACAAACAGATCTAAATACGGTTTGAATATGTTGTTTATCAGATCCACAAACACTGTGGGCATTTGTCAATCCGAAGGACATGACTAAATTCAAAATGACCATACTTGGTCACGAAAGGTATCTTGGGATATCCTTCTCCCAAACTTCGCACTTGATGATATCCGAATTTTAAATCAATTTTCAAGAAATATTTCTCCCCCTGCAGCTGATCAAACAAATCATCTATCCATGGAAGAGGATATTTATTCTTGATAGTAACTTTATTCAACTGCCGATAATCTATACACATTCGTAGGGAGCCATCTTTCTTTCTTACAAACAGAACTACTTCCCATGTGGTGAAGCACTTGGCCTGATAAAGCCCTTGTCTATAAAATCTTTCAGCTTCTCTTTCAATTTCCTCAGCTTGGTAGGAGCCATTTGGTACGAAGGGATGGATATAGGTTGAGTGCTTGGTGGTAGGTCGATAGAGAAATCGATCTCATGCTGCGGGGATATACCATGAAGTTCATACGGAAACTCACTAACAGGATGGACTGAAAGTTAGGGATTACGCTTGCATATACTGAACTCTTATACAATATGTAAATACAACCCTTCGCTATCAACTTTCTTGCCCGAAGATTGGATATGAACTTACCTTTTGGCTTAGCTGTATTGCCTTTCCATTTTTGTGTACTACCTCCACGAAAAGTGAAATCGTACGATCTGGTCCAACACTCCACATTGGCATAACATTGTGCTAACCAATCCATACCCATAAATACAACAAAATCAATCAATTCTAGCTCCACTAAATTAGCTAAGGTCTAGCGATCGAGAATCTCTACTGTACAACCCCGGTAAAATCTCTTAGCGATAATAGAGTCACTGAGGGTGTAGACACCGAGAAAAGATCGTTGAAGAAATTCTAACATTATACCAAATTTCAAGTGCCACTATTGGAGTAACATAAGACAAAGTGGAACACAGGTCTATCAAACATAAATAGAGTGAGAGCAAACATACAACATACATGTCACAACATCTAGTGACGACTCTGACTCCTATTGTCCTGGTAAAGAATATGTGCGATCCAGACCCTGCGAACAAGATGCCCCTGATCTATAATGGCCTCTATCGGGTGGGGCTTAGGGTATCACGCCTTGTCGAAGATGCTAGAGCATGTGATCCTGCTGTAGACCTGTTCTGCTGATCCCGGTCACCCAGATCTCTGGTCCACAAATATAACAAGCAGTGGAGCCATATTTGTACCTTTCAAAATGCCGTCATTGTAAATAGTAAACGTAGTGCAGTGGCCTGCTGATCGATCGCCTCTCTTACATTGGGATCCTAATGCTCCCGAGCTCGTTGGGAACTGACTGTCCACGACGATCTGAATCTACACTCTGCTACTACTGGGGGTGAAGTTCTGGGTGGCCTACGGATAGTCGCGGCACAGGTCATGACAGAAGGGTATCCGAAAAAAAATCAAAATATTAAAAAAAAGAAAATCAAGACACGTTGTCACCACTTATATAGAAATAATAAACTAACACTTAAGAAAATTTTTTACCAATTGCCAGTCCACGGCAACGGGCGCCAAAAACTTGGCGTCGCCCGCATCAAGTGCCAATAATTTGATGACTCTTTCTCACATCAGGCGCATCCACAGAGTGAATGACGGGTCGTGCAAGTAATATGATGGCTCTTTTTAAGAACAGTTATCGAGACCCACGAGGTGGACCATTCCTCCTAACTATCCATTTCTAGTGTGATCTTAAAATATCAAAGTGTTGGTGATGAGGCATTTTCGTTGAGATTAATTAAGTCTAAGATTGGGTCAACGAAATATTCTGAAAGTACTCCTGGGAGCAACATAGGTTAAAACCAATTAATCATGCGTACTACGATTTGCAATGGAATAAGAATGGAACTATCAATTGTTATTCCATAATTAAATTGAATGTTCATGGTCTTTCGAGCCTCTTAACACGGCAATCTAGCCTCACTGCATCATTGTGAGCGAGGAGTTTAATTTTCTGTGATCGCGGGCAATCAATTCGTTGTGGTTTGGAAGCGATTAGGGACTTTCGTACGTCTAACCACATTTAACAACTTAGACTCACAACTACTTCTTCTAGTGGTGATGTTATCCCAAGTGAGGTCTTTCATAGCCGTGTGTCAACCAAGCACGGTGTTCAGTGTATTTCTATCCCAACACGGAACCTCTCCCGAGATTACAATCATGCTCCTCACATTCTCATGTCCTGACCTAGGTAATGCCTTCTCAAGCTATTACCCAAGTTAACAAATATGATTTCATGGTGATCAATCATAAAAACAACCAACAAATCAGAATGCAAGACGACAATAACAATCAATAACTTAATTCCAAAACAATTTCATAAAATCACAATCATAATCCATGGCTTTAACCCTAGAGGAAGGGTTCTAGCCATTCATGTTCGATAAAACTTCTCTACACTACTACTAATCTACTCTATTACATACTTACATGATATTGGTAGATGAGAAGAGAATTTGACAAAACCTAGATGAGTTCTCCCACTTCTCCCTTCACTCCTAGGCAGTTTTCCAGAGACAAATCGTGACCAAATGGAATTGGGAGCTAAAGGTCCTATTTATAGTAAATGGAAGCGTGCTTAATTTGGCCTGTCGTGGAATGGCTCCGTGTCACGGAGTGTATCATGGTACTGCCTCCATATGACACGGAGGCATCGCGAAAGCTCACTGGAACAACACCCAGAATCAGCCTCGGCGGCCTGCCTACTTAAGCGTTGCTTGCTTGTCCTTGTTGCTTGGGCAGAGCGTTGCCTCCTCCTTGTCGCGTAGCCAGCCTGCCGTGGCACGTTGCCGTGCGCAGGTGGGCTGTTGTGGAGCCTGCCTGCCGTGGCATGTTGCCGACGCGCGGGTGGGCTGTTTTGTGCCCCTCCTCTTTGCCGACGTTCACGTTTTAATTCCGTTTCCAAGCCTCTACTTCACCAACTCATGGATTAGTTCCTCAAAGTCATCAAAACCTACAAAACAAAGGCTAATCATGTTGGTTAGCACATATCTTCACATTCATATAAAATCACATGAAAATGTATAAAATAACTTAGCTAACAAGACTAATTTAAGTTATAAGCGTATCACGTGCATGCTATTTTTGCCCGTGATCACAACCCCACACTTAAAGCCTTGTTCGTCCTCGAACAACCTTTTACATATCATACATATGGAGACTCACACATAACTAATTTAGCAAGATAATTCAGGCTACGGCTATAATGATTACGTAAGATACAAGCTTAAAAAGTAGAGCATGCACAATTTAATCACCCAAATGATAAACATCATTTGCAAGACTTCTTAACCTCAAGACTCGACTCTCAATTTAAGCAAACTCATGCAATCAACTGATTAAAGAGAAATCCCACATGAATTATATCCTTCATTCAACATGTGCCCTCACGGAAAGAGAGTTACCCAATCCTGCGCAAAACGAGATTTTTTACAACACAACATGTGTGGGTACATGAATAAATTTCACTCACTCTCTCGCAAAGGAATTCCACATGCATCATGTCATATTCTCAAGAAAACGCCCGCCTTAGTGTTTTACTCCACTAATTTGAGGATGTATGAATGTAAGATCCGTAGGACTTTGCAGGTTGTAATGTAACAGGTACAGGTAGGTACTATTGCAATGATAATATTGACGGCTATCTTTCTAAGCTTTTTCAATGCATCACGCCCTCATTGCGAACTTCCCTTCCCTTACTTCACCTTTTTATCCTTGGTAGTTTTCTTTTTTCCTCTTTTGTTTCCCACTTTTATTTTAGGCACTTTTGGCTTATTAGTAAGGAGTTTTGTAAATAATTTTCGTACTTTGTTTTCTTACTCCTTAATAGTGATCATGCTTTCACAAAAGTGCCTTGTCCTTTCTCACTTCTACAACTTGCTAATTTTCATTTCTTTTCATTCTTCTCACTCTATGCTCTTTTCAGATTTTTTTCTTCTTCAAGCTCTTAGGAGCTTTGGGTCAAAGTCAAGGTTAATGAAAGAAAGGATTAAACATGTTTACGGCTATCAAAGAATAGGCTCGGAGATCAACGGGGCTAACTAGGATTAATTTCTCCAGGGTAGGTAAAACGAGGGATAACAATTAGGTTAATTCAAAAGAAATGCCTAAATCATCTCCACAATTCATCTTCATTTCGTTTTATAAACACACCCAGGCAAGTTCTAGACAATCCACAATAGCATAGAATACTCAAAACCTTACACTCATGGCACATGCTCAATTCAAGACACATTCAACGAGACTTTTACTCAGCTAATCACAAGAATTCAAAATTAAAGCTTCAATTATATCCGAGTCAAATTTAGAGACTTTGCATGCTTCAACACTGAACATACTTGCATCTTACAATCTATCTTAGCACACCATTAAGTCAAGCATCCGTGGCTATGAGTTTAAAAGCCAAAACCTATGGACTAATTTTTTCCTCAAGACGGTGTCATCCATCCATCGTCGGAAGAAGATTTAACTACGACTTCAGTTCAATGGGACTCTTCTGGTAAAAAGAACCCAAAACAAACTCCGAGAAACCCAATGATAAAAATAATTAACGAAATTTTTTGTTTTTAAAAAGTCGAATGATTTCGACAAAACTATTTACACACTAGTTAACAACATTCAACAGCACAACCGATTCAACATGATATTTTCACTACGAAACATACACACAAAAAGCACAGGGTCATAATTTTCCCGAGCACAACAACAGAACATGCATTTTACATACAAAACAAGACAAACACCAGCACCACCTAACTACTCCCACCCCACACATAAAACAGACACTGCCCAGTGTTCATACAGTGACAAAACACAAAAGTGGGTGGTGAGAAACTCCTGATCAATCAAAGTATTCCACTTCTTCATCAGGTGCTTCTGCCTCGTCTCCTATTACGAATCTCCCTGTCGTCCTCCTCCGACTCAAGGTCGGAATCTTCCGTGTTGTCCTCTTTGTATCGATGCAGAATGACCCCATCGTCTGACTCCCACAAAAGCTGGGCCCACACGACATAGAGCCCTGGCGTTTTTGCTGAAAGGGTAATCTAGGTCGAGCTGCCACAGCTCATCCTCTGGTGCTGGCCTCCCCGCCTATGCCTTGTTGGAGCATACACGCCCGAACATACGGGCCATGTACGTCATCCCAAACATGTCGCTCGGCTAGTGTAAGAACTGGCCCGTGAGTGGTGTCAGGTGCCTTAGTCTTTGTGACGTCTATGGCACGCCTCCCCATCTGCAGGATATAGTCCAGAGCCTCTTCCTCATCCAAGTCCCTCAGGAACGTGGTCAGCCCAGGACCGCCAAACCATTACTGTGCCCTTGATGTAAACGGGCTCTCTTCATGCAGCGGATATGATCACCACCTCGACATTTATCTCCAGCCCTTTCATCAAGGCATACAGGCATGCATAGTCGGGCGGCATCTGTCATGTGCACCCCCAGAATCAGGCTTGAAACACACAATCTTCAGCCAGATCACGGCTTCCCTTTTCATCTGTGAGTAGGGCAATGTGCGATGGTAGCCCCTCTCCTTATGCACTGCTCCAGTGCTGTCGACGGGCTCCACAATGTGCGTCTGATATCCGCGTAAAGGTGGATATTCAACTGCCGGAGTACATGGGCGTCTGTGCCTCGCGCCCCCAATATAGCATTCAGGTGGTGAGGCTCAAGGTATGGCTTGCCCCCTTATCTTGACGGTGTGACTGCGTAGTGTCGGGTTCCAATTGGCGTAGAACTCCCGAATCAAATGCAGATTGCACTCATGCAGGCGCTTAAAGATGAAGTTCAGCTTGACCATATCAATCGCTGCACAATTCTGGGGAATTCCTGTGTAAGTGGCTCCCTCTGAAATACGCTCCTCGGGAAGTATTTTGTCTCTTTATGTTTTGGCATACCATTTCTTCCCTTCGTTAGTCACCCATCGGGTTTTTATTGGCGGCGTTGGCACGGAACCGCTGGTGCTGTTGGGACTGCGCTCAGTCTACTCCTCTTTCTACGGCGCCAGTGTAGATGCGCCCTTTCCTTTGTCTTGCCTGCTCAACATTGTTCTGTCAAATAAAGCGGTAGTCCCAATATCGGTCAATTTTAGATTAGCTTACGACTAAGGTTGGGTTAGGCTAGGCCACCCACCTAGTCTTCAGCCACAATTTCAGCATTACAGCAAGACCATACTTATTCTAATTTACACTAAAACAAGAAACTAAAAACAACAAAACAACAAAAATGCCTCGTGCATTCAACGGATTCAGCAGTATAACCTCTATGTACTACTTTCAGTTTCAATGCGACTAATCCCAACATTACCATCGCTCACATTTCATCACATAGCACTTGAAAAAAAAAGAAAAAAAAAATTCTATCAACTTAACACAACAGCAATTCCCCAATTTCTATGTAATTCGATAATTTCATGCAACTCAGCCAATTTGTTCCCCGAAAATTATCGCTACTTTAGCATAATAACGTTAAGCTTCTTACAATTTAACTCACCCAACGATGTACAAACCAACGATTTTTCCACATCTCAACCTCAATTCAATTTCTTCCTATTCACAACCCAACCCTAGCTACAATTTCTACGGCAAATTCGATCAAGCATGTAATTATCGTGTTCATATAGATCACTACTTGATACTACGAACAACAATCAACATAAATTAATTGAATTTAAGCTAAATTTATACCTAGGAGCAAAGGTTACTCTATCGTAGCGATCGAAAAATTTAGCAAAAATTGAGGTTGAGTTCAAGAACATACCTTTAATCTGATGAACTTGAAGAAAAATTGAAGAAACTTTGATCTTAGGTCCGTGCCACGTTGGGGGAAGGGGGATTTTTGGGTGTTTGTCGTGAAGGGGAGTTTAAAATGAGAAAAAATAAGGGGATTTCGGGGTTAAAGGAAGGTTTTCGCGTGGGTCACCCGGTGACCCGGCGTGACCCGATGCGAATAACACCTCAACGTGTCACGGAGGGGTAACGCAGAGCACCCCTCCGTGACATGGAATACATCAGCGTAGGCATTCTGGAATTGTAAATTCCAGAATCACCTTCAACGTGTCACGAGGAGGGGTAACGCGGAGGCCCTCCTCCGTGACACGAAATAACGCGCGCAGGCTCAATGTTTTGCCGCCTTTTAATTTATTATTCTCACCTCCGGTTTTCCTTTGCGATCCTTTTGTAATTTTGCCCTCCGTTCAACCTGAAATTCATCTCACAATACGAAATTGGTTAGAATTCATAGGTTCAATGCACACAAAAATATATTATTTATTATTGTTATAATATATATACACATATATATATATATTTTTTTTCCAGTTATTTTTCCACATACGTTACATCACACCACAAATCGTTAAGCACAAGAATTTTAAAATTTTCCCAAGCCTCAGCTTAACACTTTAACGGGGGTGAGGAACGCCAGGCCTTTAGGCCTGGCCAACAACATGCTTTCGTTCAAGACCACTCTGAAGTGGGTAGGTCGAGCCCCACACTTTTTCTTTTCCACTTTGCCATCACAGTGGCTTCCTCCTTCACGAGATTTTCCGGACTTCCCCTCCATCTCATGTGGCAACTCAACCAAAAACAACAAAAATAAAAAATAAAAATAAAATCAACTCTGATGCAAGAAATTAAAATGGATACCCATGGTATTTACCCTTGGAGTTTTACCAGCGAGAAACGCCTAATTTTACGTCGCGGCAGGCGCATCACATTCACCATTTTCCTCCACCTTGAGGATATGAATCCTCACCCCTAATTTCTTCTCTAATTTCCTCTTATGCTCCCGGGGTGGGTGGTGAAAAATTGTAAGGACCAAGCAGTAGATGTCGCCTTTAACGTTTTTTGGTCCTTAAGTAAGTGAAGTCGTTTTTCTATTGGAATCAACGAATTTCAGAATGTATGGGACTTGGTCCTCCTCTTGACATTTCTCTATAAGCTCGGAAGACTCATTTCTATGCGTCAACCAAACTCAAAGTAGAAAATACTTCGAGTGGGGTTCAATGCACCTTGATTCTGAAACTGCCTTGTAATTAGCCTCCTTACTTGTATACCTCTTCTCCAGCATCAACATCTATCTCTCCGAGTACAGTGTCAAATGGGGTATCTCTATCTCTTCTCCCCTAAACGAATTTTCTTTAAGTATGAGCTCATCACGGGGACACTCAAGAGGTTCTAAATGTCGGGCTTCATTTGAAATTTCACCCTTGTCTTCCTCTTGTAATTCCTCTTGTTCCTCGTCTAAAACTAGCACTTGTAATTTATCTCTGAAACTTCGGCCTCAGCAACCATCTCCAGTGAATTTAATGCTCATCCTTTTCTGACACATCACGCATTCTTCTCCTCTTCTGACTTATCAATGTTTCCATTGCTTCCTTCATTGCTTCTGATTGCTCAAGGAGTTGTTTCAGCATGTCTTCTATTCAGTCTTGGCGTCCCAAGTCCTCATTTTCAACATGCCTATATTCATCAAAAACAATAGAAGGGTCATAGTAGGGGCTCGGGGGAGGGGAGTATGCATTCGGACAGCCATCCCAATGGTCATCTTGACCACCACATATGTTACACGTGTTACAGTGTTGCCACAATTGGATTCCTCCACAATTCAGACAAAACTCACATTTAAAAAATTTAAAAACAGAAAAAACTCTACCTGATTTTTTGTAAAATTTAATATTAAGATTAATATAATAATATTAAAAAAAGAAAATCAAGACCGCGTTGTCACCACTTATATAGAAATAATAAACTAACTTACTTAAGAAATTTTTTACCAATTGCCAGTCCCCGGCAGCAGCGCCAAAACTTGACGTCGCCCGCATCGAGTGTAATGAATTTGACTGACTCTTTCTCACATCGAAAACATCCGCAGAATTAATGCGGGTCGTGCAAGTAATATAGTGGCTCTTTTTAAGAACCCGGATTATCCGAACCCACAGGGACTGGGCCCATTCCTCTAACTATCCATTTCTAGTGTGATCTTAAATATCTAAAATGTTGGTGATAGACATTTTCGATTGAGATTAATTACTTAAGTCTAAGTTTGGGTCAACGAAATATTCTGAAAGTACTGTAGGAACCCAACATAGAGTTGAAACTTCAATTAATCATACGAATACTACGATTTACAATGGAATAAGCATGGAACTATCAATTGTTATTTCACATAACTGGAATTGCATGTTCATGGTCTTTCGAGCCTCTTAACACGGCAATCTAGCCTCACTGCATCATTGTGAGCGAGGAGTTTAATTTTCTAGTCGCGGGCAATCAATTACGTTGTGGTTTACGGGGAAACGATTAGGGACTTTCATACGTCTAACCATTTAACTCAACTTATCCTCACAACTACTTCTTCGAGTGGTGATGTGACATCCAAGTTGGTCTTTCATAACCCCCGTGTGTCAACCAAGCACACGGTGCTCCGGTATATTTCTATCCCAACACAGGAACCTCCTCCAGATTACAATCATGCTCCTCACATTCCCATGTCACAGCCTAGGTAATGCCTTCTCAAGCTATTACCCAAGCTAACAAATATGCTTTTATGGTGATCAATCATAAAACAACCAACAAATCAGAGATACAAGACAGAAAATAACAATCAATAACTTAATTCCAAAACAATTTCATAAAATCACAATCGCAATCCATAGCTTCAACCCTAGAGGAAGGGTTCCTGCCATTCATGTTCATAAAACTCTCTACACTACTATTAATCTACTCTAAACTACATACTTACACGATGTTTTAAATTTAGATGAGAAGGGAATTTGACAAACGCTAGCTGAGTTCTCCCACTTCTCCCCTTCACTCCTAAATGAGTTTACAGAATAAAATCGTGACCAAATGGAATTAGGAGCTAAGGGTCCTATTTATAGTAAATGGAGAACCTGCATAATTTGGCCCTTCATGGTACGGCTCCGTGTCACGGAGTGTATCGCGGAGCACTGCCGCTGTGACACGGAGGCATCGCCAAGCTCCTTTGGAACAACACGAAAATCAGCCTCGGCAGCACCACCATGTACGTTGGCGTGGCACGCTGCTTGGGCAGCACGTTGCCTCCTCCTTGTCGCGCAGCCAGCCTGTCGTGGCACGTTGCCAACGCGTAGGTGGGCTGTTGTGGGCAGCCTGCCTACCGTGGCACGTTGCCGACGCGCAGGTGGGCTGTTTTGTGACTTTCCTCTTTGCCCGGCGTTCACGTTTTTAATTCCGTTTCAAGCCTCTACTTCACCAACTCATGGATTAGTTCCTCAAAAGTCATCAAAACCTACAAAACAGAGGCTAATCATGTTGGTTAGCACATATCTTCACATTCATATAAAAATCACATGAAAATGTATAAAATAACTTAGATAACAAGACTAATTTAAGTTATAAGCGTATCAACGGGCATGCTAATATTTTGCCCGTGATCACTATGGCCAACAAGGATACTAATTGATAGCTAACTAGGCCCCACACGGCCATCACACAAAATAAAACATACATGGACCCCACATAGCCAACAAAAAAACTAATAAATCGTGTCTGTAGCACGCAAGCCTCTAAGGTGGAATAATTATCGTGACAAGGCCCCGACCTGCCGCAAACTATACAACAAAAGAACAAACGTTTTAACTAACAACCCCAGAGAAAAGGAGCTTGAATGCACATGCTAACTCTGGCTGATGACTAAGATGGTCCCAAATTGTATCTATCCGCACTGCCGAATTCTTGAAGTAACCACGGGCGCCCCAAGGATGGGCATCAGTACAATATGTGCAGATATGTGAGGTAGTAAAATAATAGTTGAATGAAAGATTAAAGCTGAAGTAATCATGAAGGAGGGTAAGAGTTTAACCTGAATGATCTCACCATATGAAATATCTAACTAACAAATACATAAATACAAACAAGAACCTAATGGAACCTATAAGCCTCGAAGTTACAAACAACACAGAATAACGTACCTGAGCTTGCATAAGCCTCGAAAAGTACAAACCATGCACACTCCTGTTGTTTGGCTGCTAAGGTTCATATTACTATAACTCAAGATTTACTCATCCTCTAAAACATTATCTAAGCCTTATAGGCTCCTATAGCTATGTCTATGTCTAACCGCTTAAGAGCTATGTAACTAGACCTCGATTCTTGGCTCAAACTATGGGTCATCAGTGACTCTTTATAACTAGATCCTGAGCCTTGGCTCGACTATGGATCACTATTGTTGTTGCTATGGCGGGCTTTGTCACTTAGCTCGACTATGGGCCATAATGTTACTATTGTGGCTGGACCCCGGCCTTGGCTCAACTATCGTCATAATGGATCTCTGTTGTAGCTAAACCTGGGCCTTGGCTCAACTATGAGTCATAATGTAAGCTCTAAACCTAGATACAGCCCTCATGGCCTCACTCTGGTCCCTACGAACATCCATCTTCTCCTGTGAGCATAACCCTAGGCAACAAAATTCAAACCCGAATATCGTATACAACAATCTAGCTTGCTAGGGTTAACTCTGACGAGGGTTACTATATCATCACTATCGTCTCGATTGTTTTCATAACAACACCCAGCGGTTTACTCTGAAGTACTATAGATACACAGTCGTACTAACTTCACGACAAACGTAACTTGCGAAAAGGATAGCCTTACATACCTCAGTGCGAATTTCATTTAACTAGCGAGTTTCAACTTATACCCTGCGGTTCTGCACGGCTGCAGCCTTGATAGTTGTGTCTGTGGCTGTTTAGGATTAAATTTGGAGCAATTGCTCATTTACTCCGTGGAGTTCCGGTATGCGGGCGAATTTTCAAGAAATAACTCCGTAGTAATGCTTCCCTTAGGCCTAAAACTCGTTACCAGAAGATTAATTTGCATTTGGACAAACATTTGGTGGCCGTAAATGGGTAAGAATTATAACAAAAGTTGCGCATCCCCTCTTCTCTAGCTGAAATCTTATTTGCTATGCATTAAAATTGAACAAGGTGATATATAGAGCACGGGCGGTGGCCTAAGGGCATTTCGCGTCGGCCAAGGCACCACAGGCCATGCCACGCTGCGCCTCCTAGTGCGCCAGTGGACCTGGTGCGCGTTGCCCCAACAGCACACTACCGGCTGGCGCTAGCCTCGCAGCCTAGCTTCGCCCAGCCTTCTTCACGGTACTTCCCACATACGTCAATCTCTCCTTACTCTTCACAAATCCATGCGTACGCCTACTAACCATTAATCATTTTACGGGGTGCAGTGCCCCCTTGAGGAACATTCATCCTGAAGGTGTCTGGAGGCTCAAAGAGTTAAATCTTCTAACTAGTATGAAAGTTTCAGCAAGTGCTCCATAACCTGTGGACTATCTAGAGCGAGCAAGGAAAAGTCTAACATGAGGCTTCTCACCGGGGCCTTTACAACTAACTAGCCCGCACTATAAAAGTAGATATCCGACCAGTACCTGTTACTGCAGTAATAAGCAACATCCTAAATAATGATCTCACCTCAACTACGTACTCTTGGTCAATCCTACAATAAGTGAGGTTATCTAGATCGCATATCATCCTCAGCTTCCCAGGTCATCTCTTTTTTATTTATGTTCCTCCAAGAACTTTAACTTAGGCTACGTGTGAGTTCTCAATCTACGAACCTGTCTCTCTAATATTGTAATGAATTTATTCGTAGGATAACTCCTTAGTAACTTGAGCATCCTCAACTAGCACAACATGGGACGGGTCCCCAATACATTTTCGCAACATAGACACATGAAAGACTGGGTGAACAGACTCTAACTCTATGTCGTGCCCCACCTTGGGAGGCATGCCTTGCACCTAGTGCCACGGTAGGATCTGGCCCGACTGGCTGGGCTCCTTTGCTCCCCGGTGGAATTCCATGCAGCAGTTGAAATGATAAACTATGTCTCCGGCAGGTAACCACAGCCACCAGCCGACAAGGTTGTATAGCCACCTATAAATGAAACATCAACAACAACATTTACAGTAAAGGGATCCTATGCGTGCGGACAAGACCACCATGATTTATAGTTATAACAGAAATGAGAACAAAGCTACTAACTAGGTGACATGGCCAGCAACAACCAACTAACTGACAACTATAGTCATCAAGACTCTGGGAATACAAATAGTGGTGGGACGGGTTACGACCACTACCCCAAGTGTTATATAAATGAAAGATTATAACCCTACAACTGGGAAACTCCGAATAAAGGGAGCTGGCCAAAACTGCTGACTCTGAACAGCTGCACAGAATGATCCTGAACTCTGTCTGTCTAAACATTTGTAGGCAAATGTGCAGCACCCATGGATGGAATCAGTACAATATGTATTAGATATGTAAGGCAAAAAATAAGGTAAATTGGAAGGAAGTAGAAAGAAGGGCAGAAAGATTAACTTGTGAGCTTGCTTATTCATGCAATCATCTAGAAAAATAATACACGTACATGAGCTAAGACTATAATTACATTCATAAGCTATAACTAGCAGGCAAGAATGCAAACAGAACTAACTTTGGCCCCCATAAGCTTGGAGGTACTGACAACACAGAAATAACCTATCAGGACCCCCATAGCCCAGGCAAGTACAGTTCAATCTATATACCCTATCTAGGTTTCTATGACTCTACTAGTCCTATAGCCAACCTACCTGTCCCCTTGGGTCTCTAGCTGAACCCGCTTGACTCGATTTGTAGTTGTATACGAGTCCAGATGGACTCTAACTACACCCTGGGCTGCAGGCTCGACGAGTGTGATGTCGTACGGCCTAGAGCTAGTAGTCCAGCCATAGAATGGACTACTAATATGGACCTTGGGCCTCTGCATCGTCTCTAGAGATGGCATATTGTCCTTAGACATTTCATCTTTTCTCAGGGCGGTTGCTGCAGTGTTCCCTGGGGTGGTCACGGAAGGCTCTTGAGTGAGGACAATTAAATCGATGTGCTATACAGAGGTATCAAACTATCACTCAAAGGCATATCTAGCCTCCTAGGCCTAACTTACTGTCGTTTCTCTCCCTTAGAATAGTCTTTATAGTTGCCAATAAGCACACACCGTACCTATATCAGTTGAAGTCTAATAGAATCTTCATCTCTAATAGTCTAGACCGAATGGGGCGAGATCTGGATTGGCATAATAATACTTTGAATGTCCTACTTAGACAACTATAACTCACAAACAACGAGTTCCATTGATAAACTATGATCCACTTTATGAAACGTTGTAGAACGCTGCTAACAGTTGGCATGACGGTGGCCTAATCTATCAATATGGTCTGCTAAAGTTCTTAGCTTGAGGGTAATACTTTGCTAATATGGTTCTAGCCCTCTAGGCCTGCACTGGTCTACTCATATCTTATATGACTCTGTCGGATGATTCTAACCTTGGCGGGCAATTTAGGACCCAGTCACTCATGGCAACATTACGGGCATCTTATAGGAGAGAGAATTTGGGGGCGTTGGCCCCGCCTCTATCTGTAAAGGTCTCCTTCTTTTGATACCCACGGGTCTATCTGACCTGGACCAGCTGAGGATGGCTTTCTGGGCGACTTGTATGACGAGTACTAAGTCATTGGAACTAGGTCCCTGGTAGTAGCTAACTAGATGGCAGGCTGTCACAAGTTAACTAGACAACCCTAGTGCTGCCGACTCTAAAGTATAGCCACCCTGTCTAAATTCATGGCCACAGGGTCTTGGGGTCGCTAATGGCTTACGGTCGTGCTTCAAGGCTGACTGGAGCGCCAAACTGGTAGTTATACCGGCGGCATCTATGCAGCTCAATTTACTAACTCAGGCACAATAACTATCCATGAACTTCTAAAGTCTAGGCCTAACAACAAAGCATCTAATTCTACAAGCACAATGTACTAAAATGAAGATGGATTCCTACGATGCCTCTAGCATGTCACTTAACATGTTCTTTCCCCAACAAGGGATACACAAACATAATCTATATACACTTTCTAGTAGCTAACCACAACATACATATATTCATAGTCTATATATAACAGCTGACCACAACATATCTAATCACAATCAACTTATACCAACTATTGCAACATATGGACTTCTATTATTTCCATTCAAGAACATAAGTCGTATCATTATACGATGAGAATAACTTGCCGTAGTTATAAGCCTTACATACCTCGAATGCCCTTAGTTCACTTCTGGAGAGTTTAAACTTGCAATCAGCAGTTCTTTCCAACTGTAACATCTATGCTAAAGAAAATAGGACTAATTTCAATACTAAATTCAGCAATTTATGATAACTTTCGATAATAAACCAACTATAATTCAACTTTGAAATATGGCGAAAATAACAAATTTCTGAGAGTTCAGGAAAGAAATGCTTGGTTAATGCCTATGGCTGTTTAGAATCCAATTTGAGCAATTTTGAAAACTTTTTATTCGGTGGAGTACCGATTTTCCGAGCATATTTTGAGAAATAATTCCGTAGAATTTCTTCCAGGCTTAGGACTTGACATTGTGAGGTTAATGCGCGTTTTGGGCGGCATTTGACGGTGTATTTCGATGAAAATTGGATGAAATTTGTGTGTGCTCTCTATTCTTGGGCAGGAGCTGCTTCTGACAATGAATTAAAAAAGCAAAGGAGGCTTTATATAGTGATAGGGTGGTGGCAGGGGGCGCGATACGCTACCCATCGCGCCAGGGTGGGGGCGGCAGTTGCGCTGGCCATAGCGCGGAATCTTGGTCTTGTTGTGACGCTGCGCCTGAAGTGGCTGGTAGCGACTGCGCCTCTAGTCAGCCTCCTGCTCGCTCACTATCGTACTCGTATACTCAACCCTCAGGCCCTTTTCCACAGCCGTCATTACTCCAAGACTCTCAACATGGGCACATGTCCGTTAATGGTAAAAACACAGGGTGTAGCTTGCTCACGACCCGGTAACTCTAACTCATATGCCACTCGGCTATCCTTCGGATGATACGATACAGCAATGAACCTCAAGCTAAGCTTATTTCTTGCCATTCTCCATCACACTTCCTTCATCAGCGACACTTTATGGAATACCCAATCATTAACATTAGAATTTCTCTATGTCGCACGTCGGTGTAGTACTTCTAACGACTATGGGCCGTCAATAACTGCTCTACGATAAGTTTTTACTTTTCTTCTGATTGGTGAATCATATCTGGTCTGACTAGCCACATACCACTACACCTCAAACCATCCGATGGGGGACCTGCATTTCAGCTCGTATAAGTATCATGGTACACCCACACGGATTGTGGGAATGGTAACTATTGTGTATTATGATTCATTCGGGGGCAAGCTGTGCTCTCATCTCAGGCTCTTACCAAAATCTAGCGCACACGCTCTGCTTAACATATCCTCGAGCATCTTGATGGTACTTCTGCCAGACCCTCTGTTTGGAGGTGGAAGGTTGTAGTTAAATTAACTTGTGTCCCCAAACCGTTTATGGAAATGATTGCCATAATCATTTGTAAGCTGTGCCCTCTGTCTGAAATGACAGATGCTGGGACACCATGCAGCAGGCTCTTTCTTTAATATATAACTCAACTGGCAATCGTCGGCAAAAATGTAGTCCGGACTAGCAGAAAATGAGCAAATTTCATCAACCTATCAACAATCCTCAAATAGAGTGAGATTTTGCGTCTAGTACGGGGTAGTCTTGTGGAGGTCCACCTGTCTGGCAGCCTCCCAATTCCACATAGGTATGGCCATCTCCTGGGTTAGTCCACGGACTAGTGGAAACCACTTTACCTATTGGCGTTGGATTTTCTGTGCTATGAACTCAGCTACACCTTTCTGCTGGCTGTGACCACTGAGCCACCTCACTTTTACTCTTGTACATCTTCGATTGCGTTCATACTGCCTCTCTTTTACCTCTACCACCAGAAAGACCTATGTATTCCTGGATTACAGCCCCATTTTCCTCTGAATTCACTACTTTCAAGGCCTCTAAACATTAGCAGTTTTGATTTATGAGCATTTCATAATTTCTGGTCATATATACAGTTAAACTTCCATAGATCTAAGCTAAAGGGGCATGCTCTGATGTTGTCCTTCCCTGGGTGATACCAAATGTTGCATCACTGTCTTTCAACAATTCTAGCCAATGGCGTTGTCGCAAATTAAATTCTTTTTGCGTGAAAATGTGTTGGAGTGTCTTTTATGATCAATAAAAATATCATCACCCCATACAAGTAATGCATCCATATCTTTAAGGCCCTGTCGCTGCAACTAACTCCAAATCGTGGGTGGGATACTTCTTTTCATGTTTCCTCAATTGCCTTGAAGCATACACAATTACCTTCTCGTGTTGCATCAAAACACATAACAAAGCCTAAAGCATTGCAATATACAGCATAACCCTCTGAACCTTGACCATTCTTTCTGGTGTCGATGTCAGCTGTTTTCAATTCATTGAAGCTTTGCTCACAGGTCTCGGTCCACTTAAAATTGGCTACTTTCTGAGTTAATTTAGTCGAGGGAGCTGAAAATCCATCCACAAACCTTCTATAATACCAGCTGTCCAAACTTTATGACCTCAGTTGGAGTTGTAGTCTAGGCATGTTTTTACTGCCTCAATTTTCTATAAATCAACCTGAATAATTGACTCTAATACAGTAATGGACCAAGAAAGCGAGATTTTAACCGAACTCACATTTAGAAAACTTTGCATATAGTTGGCGGTCTTTGATGATCTGAAGTACTGTTCACAAATGATCTCAGTGTTCCTGTTTTGAGCAAGGAGTATATACCAGAATATCGTCGATAAACGCACAACAGATCTAAATGCATCTTGAAGATGATGTTCATCGGTCTATGAACAATCTTTGGGGAATTTGTTGGCACGATGCCTAGGAATTCAAAATGACCATACCTAGTCCTGAAAGCTGTCTTCGGGATATCTTTCTCCCGAACCCATACCTGGTGATATCCTAACCTTAGGATTGATCTTGGAAAAATATTTCGCCCCTTGCAACTGGTCAAACAATTCATCTATCCTCAGGGAAGAGGTTATTTATTCTTAATAGTAACCTTGCTCAATTGCGATAACTTATGTACATGCGGAGGGAGCCATCTTTCTTTCTTACAAACAGAACTGACGCACCGCGTTGACGTACTCTGACCTCATAAGGTGTATCCCATAAATCTGCTGTTACTCTTTCAATTCTATCAATTCGCGGGGAGCCATTTGGTACGGAGGGATGGATAGAAGCTGAGTTCCTGGTAATTAAGTCAGCAGAGAAATTAATTCCCTTTCTAGAGGATGCCAGGGAGGTTCATCTAGAAACACGTATGGAAACTCGTTAACCGGAATGGACTGAAGATTGATTCACCAGATTCTACTTGCACATCCCGAAACCTTTCACAACATCGCGGCGACGACTCTTTGACTCTATGGCGATAGTGCATATGTGCGATCGACTTTCTGTAGACTACGTGCGCCTGATCTACACTCGGCCCTCTATTTGGCTGGAGCTGCGCACTACAGGAAGGATGCTCAGGGCATATGAACCCCCTGAGGATCTAAATCTCACTAGGTCCACCGACCACTTACTGGAATCTAGTCTGATAGTCCCCTCATTATGTTTCCCTCTTTGTAGAAATGTGAGGCGTTGGAACCATGCCCACCATCTCCCCGAATGCAGCCTATGAGTAGGTTAACAGCAACATGGTACCAAATTGATCCCATCGATCTGGCCTCCTCTACGGCTGTGAGCACGACGCTCGTGAACTCTTTGCAGGACCTAAGCGTCCACGACAATCTGATCTACTAACTTGTTGTTTGCGCTTTGGAACGGGAGCTTTGGGTGGGCTACCTGTGTGGGCCTGGGCGCACCCTAGTCTGGGTCTAGCCTTTCTGACGCTCTTGACCTGCCCTATCCATGGCGTACTAACATACCCAGTTTTTCTGTTCTGAGCAGAGGGCTGAATCCATGAGATATCCATATCCTCTCGAGAGGTGTCCTTAATGTAAGATTCCATATATTCACCGGGTATCGAGTCCCATAAAACCGATCCTAGCTGGCATAGTGTCAACAAACGAGGGAACATATCTAGTCAAGGAATCAAATCTCAATGCATATTCTCTAACACTCATTATGCCCTACCCTCTAGATGTAAACTCGCTACCTCCCGGCCTTCACGGCCTCGGGGGCAAATAGTGGTCTATGAAAGCCTGAAGAGGCTGGGCGTGGGTGGAGGTGCATCTATACTCGAGATCTTTCTAACTCTCCTTACCACAAAACTGCTGCATCTCGCAATCGAAATGCTAACTCAACTGGTCTGGACGAGGCGGCACAACCACGAATATCCTCTACAAGCCCAGTCTATGAGATTCTGAGGATCCTCTCCATGAGCCGCCATAAACTACGGGGAGTCAAGGAAAGGAACTCACGGACTCTTGAACTATTGGGCCTCTCAGTAGGCTCAGCAGCAGTTGTTTCTAACAGAGGTGGCACGGCATCACTCTTTAAGACCAACATATAAAATGCACCCCTAAGCTCCTGATACGATGCACGGGAATGGTTGGGGGTGAGTATAGTGTATCTGCTGCCTAAAAGGGCTCTGAGTGCAGCAATGAGTGCTAGGGAGTCGAGGTGACGTCTCCCTATCGCCCTCAGATCAGGATGACTCTAATTCAGGCCCTACTGAGTTCCCTCTCCTACCGCCACATCAACTCTGCGACGGTCGCGGTTCGTACGTGTGTCGAGATATTTCTCTATAAATAAGTAGAATAACAGGCTCTTGGGAGTAACCTATACAACACATAGCTCTATAAGCGACTAGAGGAGGAAAAGAAGAGTAACCATACTATTATGCCTCATAGCCTCCTATAGAATATATGGAAATGTCACCCAAATTACACCTCACAATTGAGATATAAAGTAGTCGATGTCAGAGCTGGAGCCCCAACAAAGGTTGAGGAGTCGATCCCCACAAAGAATATGGAAAGAACAGTTAATATGATTAGCTATTACTATCAGATTGCTTATTTTGTAAGGGGGGAAGAAATAAAATAATAAACATGAGTAAAGATTACTAGATTGTTAAATCAATTTTGGTTTATGCAATCGAGCAAATTGGGATTGTGTTCCTGGCTTCCATAACCACAAGGCTTTTACACTATTGATTTATTCTGGTGTTTAACATATGTGGTATGTTAGGTTCACTAAATGGTTAGTCTCCTATCTAGATGATTATCACGCGCAACTTGGTCATATATGGGTGTATGCTTAATTAACACTCACCCTTAATGTCTGATGAGCCTATCCACCAGGACAAGTTCAAAATATTAGATGAGGGTTGGGCGGCTCAGAACTCTGTTGTTAATCCCTTGTCCCATTCACTACCTCCTTGATCCAGTAATTAAGAATAAGGCGAGTTTCAATGTTTGTAACCATTAAGAAATAATTAAAACGAAGGAAGTATAATACATACATTAAACCCGTTCAAGAATCACTAAGTATTTTACCTATGTGTGTTAATTCATCATAGTTCCCACAGCCTAGTTATGGGATTAGCTACTCATAATTGAAATATCACAATCACAAAGTATAGAGTAAAACATAATTGTAACTTAAAAAAAATTGTAGAAGGATACCACGACAGTTGAATATAACTCCAAAATCGATAGACAAACTCCAATTTCATTTGATTCTTGAAATCAAGGCAAATTACAAACTTTGTTTCTTGAACCAAGAATGACTGTTAACAAAACTAGAATTCCGCGTGAAAGTTGGTAAAAATAACTGCGTCCGAAATAAACCTAAAATATAGTAGCCTGGTTCCAAACACCGTCTTATCCCTAACTAAACTTGGATTCCAGTTGAAAGTGGCGACGCATTTGGTTGGTTCTGGTTTTCTCCTAGCAGTGGTGATGCGATGGAATCGGTAGTCCTCAGCAGTAGGCTCAGTTGTGTGTGGGTTGCCTAATGACTCATCGTGTCAGGGCTGAGTCGTTAGGCCTCTTGTGGTCTTCAGTTTCCAAAATTCAAGTGCACGACAATTCCTACTAAATTCCTCCTAATGAGTCATCCCCCAACGGTGACGACTCGTTACATACATTGTTGTCTTCATTTAGATATTTTCAAAATTCCTCTTTCAGTCATCACGATTGGCTTAACGACTCGGTGCACCAGACTGCAACAGTTGTTCCTTCAATCCATTGAGTTCACTGTTTCTTTAGCATTAAACTTGATCTTCTCCCCACGACTCTAGAACTGACTCGTTCCTTGGGGCCAGTGACTTGTGACATACCTGGCAGCCTGCATTTCAGCCATTTCCTGCCTTACTTTGCCTATTTCCCGTTCCGGACCTGTTTTCCCTGCAACATTCAACACAAACGCATCATATTACATAAACATACTAGGAGTGTGCATAGTTATTTGGTTTTTAAGCGTCAGTGCCGTAAAGTCGACACATCAACACCTCAGCGAACTTTTGCATGTCTCTGGATAGAACAAATAAAATGAACTACTTCGACGCTTCAATTAAAAGAACTTTAGGAAATTTACAGCAGTCTCAATTTTTCATCAAATCAAAATTTCTAACCCCTTCTTTACCATACAAACTCAAATCATAATGCATATACCAAAATTTTCATCCATGACACAGAGGAATCGAAACATGGCAAATCACTGTCACTTGACCATGCTGGAAGTCTGCAAACTGGCTTTAAACAGTTTGCAAATAGTTTTGTTGACCAAATGCTTATATGTGTATATGATTATATCAATGTATTTCAAACTCACTCATGTGTATATGATTATATCAATAAAATCATGTTTCTCTTGGGACTAGGTAGATCGCACTCGCTCTCACAAAGAAACTCTAACTCTATGCATGCAATGCCATAGGCTTGCCTTTACTTTCAATACCTCAATTTTCAGACAGGTAACTAGGATCACTATAGGACTTTTTATGATTGTAACATAGGCTCAGGTTCGGGTATGGTATATATGGACTACTAGCAACCCTCCTTGGAGTGGCCTTAGCGTTGACTCCACTTTTAACCTTCTTTTACTATTTTCTCCCTTTTTTCCTTTACTTTCTTCTTCTTTAATTTCGTTTGCAACTACGAGTGAGGTTCTTCTTTTCAAACACATTCATTGCTTTAACATTTTTTTCTTGTTTTTATTTTCTTACTCTTTTTTTCTTTTTTTTTAACAACATTTTTGTTTCTTTCTTTTCTTCCACTACACACCTCCTCTCTCTGTTTGATTACCCAATCCCTCAAATCCACCCTATCTTCTTAATCACCCTATAATATCCACCCTCAGATGTCACAATTGCCTGAGTTGAGGACCAGGTATCCTGAGAGGAAACATGGCCAAAATAGGTTCATTTTGAACAATCAAAGTAGGAGTTGGTGATTGGAGCAAAAAAGGAGTACTCAGCTCAAACGAAGTTTGATCTAAGGATGTTATTTCTTTGATCTACAAAACAAGACGAGATAAATAAATAAAAGTGTTGCTAATTCATTTCCTAGTTTCCATCTCTATCTCGGTTCGGCCCGACCCGGGCAAGTTCTAGACCAGCACATACAGCAGAATTTATTCTTAAACCTCGCTCACTTCATACATAGCACAGGTCAACATCATCAGCTACTAACTGCTAATTCAGGTACAACCATACAATGGTAAACATGTTCACAATTTTAATTCCATGCAAAGATTCACAAAGGTCATAACTTTGTCGATTTAACACACACATAAAAAATTTAGGAGGGTATCATTATCAGTTAAATGACTCTGAATTCATGTTTTTGACTGCCTTAAGTTCACCTAACTTTCTGGGCGGCCACAAATAAACACAAAAATATAAAACCTAAACATGTCGGTTCACCACTAGATAAGGAACACCCAAGGGAAAAGATGTCCAGCAAGAAAAACCCTTAAGTTATGTTCAGAAAGAATACACAGGTATTGTTCTCGACGCATATATCGAAAAGAAAACCATTGAAATAGGGAACATACTTGTGCAACCTAGGTGTCTGCGACCTGGTCGGTGGAGGTGCGGATACTCCTCTCATGTCCTCTTCGATACTACCGGCTTGACCTGGTGCATTTTCAGGCAAATAAGCTCTTCACCAGCTTCTCCCCCGAGCTCTCTTTGCCTCAACTACAGCCCTCTGTCGAGCCTTCTCTCTGGATAAATGCAGAGTTGTCTCCATCTTTCTCTGCTCTCACCTCTCTGGCCGACGGAGCGAGAGAGTCGTCTCCTCAAAACTTGCTTCCTCGGAGGCATTTTTCCCTTATCTTGCCTTCCACCATTCTTTCAATAATGAAGTCAAATATCGGTGGTAGCACTTCTTTGCTCTCATCCTCTATTACTAGAAGCACGGGTGGAGGGATCACAGCTACTTGTTATGCAGGGGAAGCTTTCTGCACCTCCGTTAACGGGGTGTTTCTACCTCCGTGTACCACCTTGCTAATTCGGGCACCTATAACTGTGCAAGGCGCTCATACATGCGTCTGTCAAAAGCATCTAACCTGTTATGCACTAACCAGGCTAAAGTGCGCCTCGAATTCTTTGGTAACCCAAGGCTTGACTAGGCTCACGTGCTTCCTTGCCTACGAGCCATATGCTTGTTGTTTCTCGGCCTTTGCCAGCAGGCCAAGCCATGTCGGTCGGGAAATCTTTGGAAATTGTGACTACACCGGCTGGAAGGCACTTGAGGGTGCAATAGGTGGGAGAGATGAAGTCAGCAGCCAGATGAGCGACTACGGAATCTCCACAAATGCGGGAATGTCGGCTGCATCGCAGCCTCGGCACGCTACCCATCTCCCTAGCCTCCGTGGGATGCGCACAATCTCGATAAATATAAGCAGCCTCCAGTTTGCACCACTTCTAAATGCCCTCCCACACCAATATAGTCTCTCTAGCGGATGCGGCAGCCTGACTCCTTGCTCTCAACCCGGGTTAGTGTGGTCCCTTATCAACCCAATATCGGTTATCTTTTGGACCACTATGCGCTGGTCAACAGATGGCAACTCTAGAACCTTTGACTCTGACAAAGTCTATCAACAAGAAATGGAAAGGGAATGTTGGTTCCATCATTTTATCACCGCCCTCAATTCTCTTAAGCAATATACCGAGAACTTATATTTGTATCCCTCCATAATACTGGCTGATACAGCTCTCTTAGGTGAAAGAACGTTATCATTGCTGGTTGGTACCAGCCTTTGACAATATTACAAAACTTGGCTTGAAAATTCAATGTGGCCTTCTTTATTTGGGAATCGGTGCCATGCAACCATTCGGCCAACGGACCTCTTGTTGAAATGACCCGTGACAACCAAGTATATTGCCTGATTCGCTCCTCACTATTCAGTTTCTTAGTCTTGACTTTCTTGAGCTCAAATAGTCTGTGATCGAACTCAGTTGTGTTCATCGGGGAATGAGTCTGGCCCATAAAGTAGTCTGTAGATAGTCCTCTCAGATATGTCCACTGGCATCTCCCGAGCCAACACTTGTGTTAAAGCATGCCTCTTTTTCCGATCTTGACCACCCCGTGCAGGATATTTGTAGTGTGGCTGTGTAGGCTGCATAAAGTTTTCTCTACGAACCACTGGACTTTGCGGCTTCCGATAGCTCAGTCAACCACCCAAACCTGTATTGTCAAACAAAGCCTGCAGCTCAAGGAGAGGTCCTTAAGCTCTGTGGTGACCAGTTTGGGCTCCTCATAGATACTCCTCTTTGGATGTCGCTTTGGCTCATTCGGACACCGGGGCACGACAAATCATGTAATGACTCCTGGAGTGTTACCCAATGAGTTGTGGCCTGAGTCGTAGGTCTGAACTGTGACAACTTCCCTGAGCGGGCCACTTAACAGATACGTTTGGTCGCCCAACGATTCGTCATGTGGAGATCCGTTATCCTCTCTCTATTTAATTCCACCTTTAATCTAGTAAACTTGATGGAAGAGACCCCATGATTCGTTGTCAGAGGCAACGACTCATTTGTTCAACTATTGTCTATACTATTTATACGCGTGACAACAATCCATTTAATGAGTCATTTTGGTTTGATGGCGGCTACCATTACGTGCTCTTTGGCACCAGCAACTCCAAGTTCAGATTTTTCTATTTTAACTTCAAATTTCCCATCTTAACCACTGCCTGCATCGGCACACGATGAACACTGTATATTTTTCTTACAATTACAACTTGAGTTGCCTCCCAAGAAGTACTTGATTTAACATTGCGGCACGGAGGTATTTTGACTACTCCCAGCTTCACCAAAACACCTCCATGGGATGCACTCCCATGCAGCACCTGATTGCTGTCGCGGCCGCGGTGCAATTCCCAGGTTACTAAGATTTCACCCAGGCCAGATTCTAACATTAATTCTTCGCTTCTCCCCATATGCTTTCACCCATTGACCATTAACTTTAAAGAGCACTTTCCCTCATGATTTTCCAGTTTGATTGCCCCATGGGAGAGGCCCTTAAGACCCTCGAAAATCCCCAACCATTTGAGACTTCAACTGCCGAGACAAAGCGAAACCTAGGGTAAGATAGTAACACCCATGTCACCCGGACCGAACTCTCTTTCGATCTTCTGGTCGTGCTGAATTTTCATTCTTAGCTTGTAAATTTCTAAACTCTCATAGGCTTTCAACAAATTCATCTTACTCATTCAACTGATCAAGGCTCAAGTTCGCAGCTTCATTCCAATCCAAATTCTACTTCTTGAGCGCCCACATAGCTTTGTGCTCCAGAGTTCAACCGAAGATGACATGCTTTTCATAAACAAGCTGATACGGGGACATACCTATAGGAGTATTGAATGCGATCCGGTAAGCCCATAAAGCATCATCAAGATTTTTTGCCAATCTGTCGGTTAGCATTCACAGTCATCACCAAGATAGGTCTTTTTATCTCGGTTTGTGACTTCTACACCTTACTAGACTGCGGAGGATAGGATGTTGCCACCGTGTGTTTTACCCCATATTTCTCCAATAAAGAGAGAGAAACAATCAGTTTACAGAGAGTGTGAACCCCCATCACTAATGATGGCTCTGGGAACCCCAAATCTAACAATATATTCCACTTCAAGAACGCGGTGATACTCTTCCCTTCATTATTTGGAAGAGCAATTACTTCCCACCCATTTCGAAACATAGTTAATAGCAGCAGCAAGTATGTACTTCATCCCGTTTTGAGCTTACAAATGGTCCCATGAAATCAATGCATACATCAAATGACTCCAATGACCAGGATGGGAGTAAGAGAGGAAGCTCATGCCTCCACGATATGCCTCCTTGCCTTTGGCATGCATCACATGCCTTTGTGAAATCATACGCATCCTATTGAAGGTTGGCCAATAATACCCACAGAATCTTGTGGGTTGTGCGAATCCCGTTGTGGTGACCCCCAACAAGACTGAGTGCCAGGCCTCAGTATACTCAATATCTCTACCTCGGGGACACATCTCCGAATAACCTTATGAACATATCTGCGAAATAAGTAGGGCTCATCCCAGAAAAACTTTCGCACGTCAAACATGAACTTCTTCCTCTAGTGAAAAGATAAGTGCTCCGGTACAACATCACTCACCAGATAATTAGCAAAGTCTACAAACCATGGCATGAGATCTTATGAGGCCGCTAAAACCTTATCGTGCGGGAATGCATCTCTAGGTCATGCTCATCTCGAAGTGTTGTTGCATTAGGTTCCAATCTTGATAAGTGATCTACCACCTAGTTTTCGAATATTTTTGGTCTTTCACCTCAAACTCGATTTCTTGTAGCAACCCAGAACCCATCAGATCAACCGTGTCTTGGCATCCTTATTTGCCATCGGATATCTCAAAGTTGCATGGTGCGCCTTGGGCTACCACCTTAGTTCCAAGCAAATATGCTCAAAAAATTTCTCAAATACAAAACTACAACCAACAACTCATGTTCTGTCATGGTGCAATTTTCTGAGCTGCATTAAGAGCCTTGCTAGCATATTATATAGGATGGAAAATCTTTTCATGCCTCTAACCCAACCTGACTCTAAGCCCTCCGTAGCATCACACATAATATCCAAGCGGTAAAGACCGTGCAGGTGCTACTATTATTGGGACAGTGGTCAATCTCTCTTTCAAGCATTCAAACGCCTTCAGGCATGCCACCTCCATCAAGAAAAACTACCTCCTTCTCAAGCAGTTTACACAATGGATGTGCAAATTTGGGGAAGACCTTGATGAATCTTTGTAAAACCACTGCATGACTAGGAAATGCTTCAAACACCCTTCACAAAAATTAGAGGTGGTAGACTAGCAATTACCTTGATCTTGGCTCGATCCACCTCAATACGCTTAACAGAAATCTTGTGGCCTAGCACTATACCTTCTTTGATCATGAAATGGCACTTTTCCAAGTGAAGCACCAAGTTGGTCTCTTCACATTCTTTAGCATGACCTTTAGCAAATGGGCTAAACAATCTTCGAATGAATGCGCCACCAGAAAAGTCATCCATAAAGACTTCAATGATGTCTTCCACTATGTCAGAAAATATGGACATCATGCAACGCTGAAAAGTGGCGGGTGCATTATATAACCTGAACAACATCCTCTTAAAAGCAAATGTACCATATGGACAAGTGAACGTGGTCTTCTCTTGGTCTTCGGGGGCTATAGAAATCTGATTGGCATCCCGAATAACCATCAAGGAAATAATACCATCCTCCTCTTGCAAGTCAGTCTAACATCTGGTCCATGAATGGCATAGGAAAGTGATCTTCCTGCGTCCAACAGTTCAACTTTCACGTAGTCCATGCATACTCAACAGTGACTAGTCTTAGAGGAATAGGCTCATTATTAGTATTTGGGACCACCGTGATTCCTCTCTTTTTTGGTACACACTGGACTAGGCTCATCCATTTCTTGTCTGCAATAGTATAAACCAAACCCATCCAACAACTTGATGATCTCCTTCTTGACCACCTCTTGCATAGGAGGATTCAGCCTACGCTGATGCTCAACGCTCGAGAACACAATCTGGCTCTAAATTTGGTTTTGTGAGTGCAAATACCTCTTTGAGGCCAATAATGTCTACAATGAACCACCCGATGGATTTTTATATCTCTTCAAAATGGAGACCGGCACCTCACTTTCCATTCCTCCAAGTCAGCTGTAACAATGACTGGTAATGTATTACAAGCTCTCAAAAATACATATCTTGCAAATGAGGCGGAGGCTTTGAGCTCCTCCCATGCCGGAGGCTCCTCAATAGATGTCTTGGCTGGTGGGGTCACCAGATTCTTCAAGTCTAGATCAATCTTTTTTGGATCATAAGTGTATGACCCCATGCCAGCAAGTTCATTAACAATCTTCTCACCCCCATGGATCTCCTCAACAACATCCATCAAAACTCTTGCTAAGTCGCAAGAATAAAAAACTCCTCAATGGGCATAATTAGGAACTCAGGTTCCACAATATCAATTACTGGACACCCTTATATCATTTGGTTGTTTCATGGTTTGCATATATTGAATGTCACTTCCTCATTGTTCAATCGTAATTTGAGCTGTCCAATCTCCATATTTATAAGAGCATATCCGGTGGAAAGTTGGTAGCCCCAAAAAATAGGGGACTTCAAAGTCCACTTCACAATCCAGGATGACAAAATCAGCTAAAAAATATAAAGGACTCCACCTTCACTAGGACATCATATAGAATTCCCACCAGATTCTTCACTGACGATCTGCCATCAAGAGCCTCATTATAGTCGGTTTGGGGGCTCCAAGCTAACTGCCCTGAACTTGCTAGCGGCATCAAATTAATACTAGCTCCCAAGATCACATAGAGCCTTACCAAAGTTAAAGGCTCCAATTGTTCATGGTATGGTGAATGCTCCAGGGTCTTCCTTCTTACAGACAGCAAGGGAGCGGGATGCTATTGCACTACGAGTGGTGCAAATTATCTATAGATTTAAAGCTTACAGTTCTCTTCTAGTGACAAAGGTTTTCATGAATTTAGTATAGACAGGCAACTGCTCATGTGCCTCGACTAATGGGATGTTCATGAGATAATTTTTTCAACATGGGGATGAATTTGTGATACTTCCCATTTTGACCTTTTTCTTCAACCGTTGTGGAAAAGGGGAGGAGGTCTAGGAATAGGTGTGAACTTTGTGGTGCCTCTTTCTCCTTCTCATTGCCGAATCCATGCTCCTTTGTATTAGTAGGAGCAGTCTTCTGAATCGTGTAGAGTTGATCCTCGGGAATCCAACCATCCTATCATCATTAATCAATATAGTCTCTTCTATATCCATCCAGTTACAGCTAGTGTAGTGGATCAACTGTTGCCTTCCCACTCCCTAGTAGTGACCGCCATGAAGTGACTGTCATTTTTTGGATTTTGCACTGTGTTGGTGGAAGTGTGCCTTTGCGCACTCTAGTTTATCGCAGACATTTGACTCAGAGCTGCTGCTCAATCTATGAGCATGACATGTAATTCCACCTATTGATTCATACCAAAAATATCTGGCGCATAGCTCCTTGAAATGGCCATTAATTGCCTCCATCTGCTTAAGTACCTTGGACAACATGTCTTCAACCCCCTTGAGCCTCTAGACTGCGGCTCCACGGTTCCTTGGAGGGACACCAAGACCGCTTTATCATTCTTGTACTCCTGCACACTTATTCCAGTCCCCATTGCCCTCTTTATTGGCCTCGATTGTAATTGTTATCCTTATAATATTTCCGAACTTATTTCCCTTGACCTTGACACCAAGAGTCTTGGTTACACCCTTGAGTGTTGATGCGGAAACCCCGCCCTTGGCCATTCAGATAATTAGCTTCCTCCTCAAATTCAGATTTGCCTCCATCATTCCTCGGGGCCTTGCCCTGAGAACTAATAACATTCCTTTTCAGCTCTGGCTTCCATCAAATGCTTAGCAAGCTTGGCCCCATTGTGGTCTTTATCTCGTGATATCTTGATCTCGTTCTTCATCCTTTCTTCTCCTGATCTACGAGACATACCTACCGCACCAGAACCAGACAGAAATTTTTCGACTCTTATTGTTTAGCAGGCGCGGTTGGTTGTGGTGATTCTATCAAGTAGCTTAGTAGCCTCGGCATAGGTGTGACTCCATACAACTGCTTATCATCCACCTTGGTATTTAGCATTTAAATATACGCAGAAGAATTTACAACAATGTATCTTCTGGGATCCTGTGGTTGGAACCCTTTTAAGCTTCTTATTGAATCTCGCCACGTCTCTGAAAATTATATATCATTTAACTGCCTGATGTTATATATTTCATCTTTCAGCTGCAAAGTGTTTGTTGAAGGTGGGAAAAATCTTTTAAGAAAAGCTCTCTTCAACTCCCTCCATGTGGTGATAGAATCGTTTGGTAGTTCTACCGTAAGCATTGCCTGACTCCTATTGAAAAGGAAATAACATCAGCCGAATGTATCCTGACTCACTCCCGGTTGTTTGTATGCCTTACAGATACCCACGAACTTGGTCAAGTGAGTAAGGGCATCATGGGATTGCATGACCCATAAATATTCCCTTCATGTTCAACAATTGGATAATAGCACTGGTAATATAAAACTTTTCCCCAGCGGGAAAAGCGGGAGGACAATAGCTCAGTGGCACCAGTTTCGTCTATATCACCGCCAATCATCCTCATCGAAATACCGGTGTCTTTTCTGTTCTGGACCTCTGTTCCTTCCCTGACTCGCTCTGCTTTGGCATCTAGGCGTTGCTCTTCAGCAACCCTCGCTAACTCATGCTCCACTGGCCGAGCTTGTTCCTCAGCCAACATTCTCGTTGTAGCTTGGTCCATTGTCTCTTGTTCTTGTATGTTGGACATTCTTCTTATATTCCTTAGTGTCTTCTCAAGTTCGTGATCGATTTGAACCAGGGATTTTCCTTGGCTCCTAATCTGCCCCAGGCATGCATGAACCAAACACATGTTCACAAAAAACAACAAAAAGAAAAATAAAGGAAATAAGAACTAACAGAAAAGCAAACACAACTAACAAAAGCCTTAGCTGTATTCGCCAACAATGGTGCCAAAATTTTGATGTCGCCCAAATTACACCTTGAAATTGAGATATAAAGCGGTCGATGCCAAATATAGAGACCCAACAAGGTTGAGTTCGATCCCACAGGGAATACGGATAGAACTTAAGTTAATGTGATTAGCTATTACTAACAGGTGCTTATTTCCTAGGGGAAAGAAAATAAAAATAATAAACAAGAGTAAAGACTACTAGATGGTTAAATCAATTTTGGACTTACTAAATCAACAAATTGACTAGGATTGTGTTTCCATGACTTCATAACCACAAGGCTTTTACACTATTGATTTATTCTGGTGTTTAACATGTAATATTGGTAAGTTGAGTTCATAATGGTTGGTCCCCTATCTAGATTATTATCACCATGCAAAACTTGGTCCATATACGGGTGTATGTGAGTAACCCTTACCCTTAATATCGGATTAGCTATCCTCGAGACAAGTTAAAGCGCTATTAGATGAGTTGATAGCTTCAAATATCCATTAATCTCTTTTCCGTTACTACCTACTTCATCGGAAAATTAAAGATAAGGCGAGTTCCAACGTTTGCAACTGTTAAGAAATAATTAAAACAAAGCGAAAAACAATACATGCATTAAACCCGATCCAAGAATCACTAAGTATTTTACCTATGTGTTTCAATTCATCATGGTTCCCACAACCCTAGTATGGAGGTTTAGCTATTCATAATTGAAATATCACAATCACAAAGTATAGAATAAAACATAATTGTAACTTAAAAAATTTGTAGAAAGGATACCACGGCAGTTGAATATAACTCAAAATCGATGAACAAAACTCAAATGTCGTTTGATTCTTAAAAATCAAGAACAAAATTACAAACTTGTTTCTTGAACCAAGAATGATTGTTAACAAAACTAGAATTCACGTGAAAGTTGGTAAAAATAACTTCGTCCGAAAATAAACCTAAAAATTATATTTATAGTTCCAAACAAATCTTATCTAACTAGCTTGGATTCCAGGTTAGCGGGGGTAACGAGACACGTAGTGACTCGTTAGGTCTCCTAACGAGGCAGTACCGTCGATGGAAATAGTAGTCCTCAGCATTAGGCTCAGTTGTGATAATGGGTTACCTAATAATGACTCATCGTGTTAGAACTGCGGTCATTAGGCCTCTTATAGTCTTCAGTTTAAAAAATTCTAGTGCACTTGACAATTCCTACAAATTCCCTCTTGAGTCATCCCAACACACGACAACTACAAGATTTACATCTGTTGTTCCCTTCACTAGATCTTTCAAAATTCCTCTTTCCAGTCATCACGATTGGCTTAACGACTCGTTACCAGACGTAACGAGTCATTCCTTCAATCCATTGAGTTCACTATTTGTAACGTGGAGCTTGATCTTCTCCCCACGACTCTAGGAGCGGCTGTTCCTTGGGACGATTACTTGTGACATGCCTGGCAGCCTGCATTTCAGTCCATTTTTGCCTTACTTAGCCTATTTCCCATTCCGGACCTGTTTTCTGCAACATTCAACACAAACACATCCATATTACATAAACATACCAAGAATGTGCATAGTTATTTGGTTTTAAGCGTCGAAAGTGCCGTAAAATTGCGACACATCAACACCTCAACTTAGAACTTTTGCATGTCCTCTGGATAAAATAAAATAAAATAAACTACTTCGACGCTTCAATAAAAAGAACTTTAGGAAATTTACAGTAGTCTCAATTTTTCATCAAATCAAAATTTCTAACCCCTTCTTTACCATACAAACTCAAATCATAATGCATATGCAAAATTTTCAACCATGACACAGAGTAATCGAAACATGGCAAATCACTGTCACTTGAAACCATGCACAAAAATCTATAAAACTGACACAAACAGTTTGCAAATGATTTTGTTGACCAAATGCTTATGTGTATATGATTATATCAATGTATTTCAAACTCACTCATGTGTATATGATTATATCAATAAAATGTGTACTTCTCTTGGGACTAGGTAGATCCACACTCACTCTCTACAAAAGAAACTCTAACTCTATGCATGCAATGCCATAGGCTTGCCTTTACTTTCAATACCTCAATTTTTCGGACGGGTAACTAGGATCACTATCGAGACTTTTTAAGATTGTAACATAGGATCAGGTTCGGGTATGGTAAATATGGGACTACTAGCTTAACCCTCCTTGAGTGACGCACGCCTTGACTCCACTTTTTAACCTTCTTTCATATTTTCTCCCTTTTTCTTTTACTTTCTTCTTCTTTTAATTTCTTGTCAACTGAGTGAGTTCTTCTTTTCCAAACATTCATTGCTTTAACATTTTCTTTCTTTTATTTTCTTACTCTTTTTTCTTTTTTTAACAACATTTTTGTTTCTTTCTTTTCTTTCACTACACACACCTCACCTCTCTTTCATTTTAATTACCCAATCTCATTCCACCCTACTCTTCTTAATCACCCCTATAATATCCACCCTCAACTTATGCAATTTGCCTGAGTTGAGGTTCATAATCCAAGGAGGAAACAGGGCCAAAATAGGTTCATTTTAATCAAAGTAGGAAGGTAAATTGGTGTAAATAAAAAGAAATGTCAATTTTAAGCTCAAAATTTGAATCATGGGATATTTATTTTCTTTTAGTCGGTCTTTTAAGGCTAAAGTGGGCTCATTAATCAAAAATGTTCTATGATCTATTCCTAGTTTCCATCCTCTATCTGGTACGACTGACCAGGAAAATTCTAGATTCAGCACATACAACAGAATTTAACTATTAAACCTCGCTCACATAGCACAGGTCAACATCATCACTTCTACTGGCACGTAATTCGGTACAACCATACAATGGTAAACATGTTCACAGTTTTAATTCCATGCAAAGATTCACAAGGTCATAATTTTTTGATTTTAACACACACATAAAAAAATTAAGGAGGGTATCACATTATCAGTTAAACAAAAATCAAAAATTCATGCTTTTGACTGCCTTAAGTTCACCTAACTTTCTTTTGAAGGCCGACACAAATAAACACAAAAATATAAAACCCTAAACATGTCGGTTCTACTGAATGTAGGAACACCGAGGGAAAAGATGTCCAGCAAGAAAAACCCTTAAGTTATGTTCAGAAAGAATACACAGGTATCGTCCTCGATGCATATATCGAAAAGAAAACCATTGAAATAGGAACATGCTGTACAGCCTAGGTGTCAGCGACCTGGTCGGTGGAGGGTGCAGATACTCCTCTCATGTCCTCTTCGATACTACCGGCTTGACCTAGTGCATTTTGAACCCAAAATAGCTCGTACCTTCTCCCCGAGCTCTCACTGCCTGAACTTCTGACCCTCTGTCGAGGCCTCCTCTGCGGATAAATGCGGGGCCCATCACCATCTTTCTCGGCTCTCGCCTCTGCGCCGAGGCAAGAGTCATCCTCCTCAAAACTTGCTTCCTCGGAGGCATTTTGCCCTTATCTTGTGCCATCGGCTCCTCAGTAATGAAGTCAAATATTGGTGGTAGCTCTTCTTCGCTCTCATCCTCTATTACTAGAAGCACGGGTGGAGGGATCCCCGCAGCTACTTGTTGTGCGAAACCTCCTGCACCTCCGTTCTGAATGTTTCTACCTCCGTGTACCACCTTGCTAATTCGGGCACCTGTAACTGTGCAAAGGTGCTCATACATGCCATCACTCAAAAGCATCTAACCTGCTGTACTTTGAGGAAAGCTGAAGCCTCAGGAGGTTCTTTGGTAACCCAAGGCTTGACTAGCTCCGTGGCACCTTTACCTATAGAGCCATGTGCTCTTTATTGAACACCTCAGCCATACTGCCGACGTCTAGCCATGTCGGTCAAGAAATCTTTGGAAATTGGCGAGCTACACCGGCCGAAGGAGCACTTGAGGTGCAACGGGTTGGAGGAGATGTTGATATATGATTGAACTGCAGATCTCGAACAGGATCTGAGTTACCAGCCTGGAACAGCTTACTATGTCTACTAAGCACTCAGTAGGATGCTGCCACAATCTCGGTAAATGTGGCATTACTGGACTTTTTGCTTTCTCAGTACCTCTTGCAGCCTGTCTGATTCAATTGACAGCTCTTTTATATTTTCCATTAGTTGTTGTTTGTGATGCATATCGGCCCGATAATAGTTCTGATTCTTCCATCTGATGACGATGCGCTCAGACCTTCAAATACAACCGTCTATCCAACCCAGAACTGGAAGGGCATTTTGGTTTGTTTTATCGCGTCTCCGATTCTCTTGTTGTATTGCCTGAACTTAGTATCAGCAGCGCCCAAGCTGCACCAATTTTGCCTCTGATGGTTGAAGGAATATTATATTACCGGACATTCACTTCCCAGCCAATAGTGGAAGCCTGAGCTTATTCTGAGTTAGTAATGAGCCTTTATATATAATTAATTTGCTGACAATTGACTAATGGACTGTGTATTTTGGGAAAGCTGGCCCGTGACAACCAGAAGTATATTGCTGATTAACCATACTTATTCCAGCTAACATGGACGAGCTCCGATGATCTGATTGAACTCGGTTCATTTTATTCTCATCTCCCCTCAGCTATGAATTGGCTGTAAAGAAGGCGATTGTGAATGATATATAGAGATGTTCCACACGGGACCTGTGGTTCACATGTGATGTGTACCTCACCACGATGACACTTCAATGCAGATGTTGAGCTGTGGCTGTAGGCTGCATAGAATTCTCTGACCATGCATGGGCTGCAAGCTCTCGATAGCTCGATCAACCTTCAAAACTGTATTGTCCAAACAAAGCACTGACTCAAGGAGGTCATAGCTCCCGTGAGCCAGTTGGGCTCCTCATAGATGCTCCTCTTTGGATGTCCTTTGTCATTCGGACCTGGGGCCTGACAAATCATGTAATGACTCGTGGTGCTACCGGCAGGTTGTGGCACGAGTCGTAGGTCACTGGGCGTGATACCTTCCTGATGGGCCACTTAACAGATCGTTTTGTGCTGACGATTCTGGAATCAAGTAGTCGTTATCACCTCTCTTAGTTTAATTCCACCTTTAATCTAGTAAACGATGGAAGACCCATGATTCGTTGTCACAAGCAGCGACTCATTTGTTAAACTATAGTCTATACTGTTTTATGCAGCATTGATGATGATCCAGTTAATGAGTCATTTGGTTTGATGACGACACGTTCTATGCTCTTTAACAGCAACTCAAGTTCAGATTTTCTATTTTAACTTCAAATTTCCCATCTTAACCACACCGCACACATCAACGCACGTGAACACTATATTTTCTTACAATTACAACTTGGGTTGCCTCCTGGCCTTGATTCGCGTATTACGGCATGACATGGGTATTTTGACTACTCTGGCTACCAAAGCCTCCAGCAGGATGCCTCCCGGGCGGCTTTGATTTAACGATCGCTGACATGGCGCAGATTCCCAGGTTACTCAGATTTCACCCAGAGCCCAGGAATTCACCAACATTAATTCTTCAGCTTCTTCCCCAAATATGCTTTCACCCATTGACCATTAACGCATACTTTCCCTCATGATTTTCCAGTTTGATTGCCCCACGGGAGAATGCTTGAACCACTCGAAAAATCCCCAACCATTTGGACTTCAACTTGCCAGGAAACAAGCGAAGCCTAGAGGTGAATAGTAACACCATGTCACCCGGACTGAACTCTCTTTTCTCGATCTTCTGGTCGTGCTGAATTTTCATTCTTGAGTTTATAAATTTTGAACTCATGACTTTCAAACGAAATTCATGTAACTCATTCAACTGATCAAGGCTCAAGTTCACTGATTTCGTTGATCAAATTCTACTTCTTGAGCGCCCACATAGCTTTGTGCTCAGTTTAACCAGGAATGACATGCTTTTCCTGTAACAAGCTGTTGGAGACACCCTACAGGAGTCTCAGCAGATACGATCCGATAGCCCATAAAGCACTCAGCTAGATTTCTTGCCCAATCTGTCCGGTTAGCATTCACAGTCATCTAGATGGTCTTTATCTCTCGGTTTTGCTGACTTCCTGCCCACTGAACTGAGATAGAGATGTTGCCACCCTGTGTTTTACCCCATTTCTCAATAAGAAACAATCGGTGAGAGGAAACAATCGGTTACAGAAGTGAACCCCATCACCTGATGGCTCTGGGGTCCCAGTCAGTAAATATATTCCACTTCAAGAACGCAGTTGATACTCTTCCCTTCATTATTTGGAAGCGCAATTGCTTCCACCCATTTCAGAGAGACATAGTTAATAGCAACAAGTATGTACTTCATCCCGTTTGAAGCACAAATGGTCCCTTGAAATCAATGCCCCCATACATCAAATAGCTCAATGACCGGGATAGGAGCTCAGAGGAAACTCACTACCTCTGGTGACCTCTTGCCTTTAACACCATCATTTATCTTGCCATGATCTTTTTCTTTTAAATGAAGTTGGCTGAAGCAGACTTTTTCTGCCTGCGTAAAAGATCTGTGACTTAGCGCGATCTCATTGCCAGCCACCTTCTGGAAGCAAGACCTGACAGGTGTGCTCTTCATCTATGGGACATCTGAAGCATAGCAAGGAACACTGAAACTGGGCGGATCATCAAAGAAAAAAAACCTTGGAGGAAGGCAGACTTTGGCAGCCATTTGAAAATTAAAGTGAGCAGCTCAGTGCAACATCACTCACCAGGATAATTAGAAAAGTCTACAAACCATGAGATCTTATGAGGCTGCTAAAACCTTATCGTCTGGGAATGCATCTCTAGGTCATGCTCATCTCGAAGTGTTGCATCAGGTTCCAATCTTGATAAGTGATCGCCACACAGTTTTCAGTCCTTTTTGGTCTTTCACCTCAAACTCAGACTCTTGGCAGCAGAACCCATCAAATCAATCGTGTCTTGGCATCCTTCTTTGCCATTAGATATCTCAAAGTTGCATGGTCTGTATGGGCTACCACCTTAATTCCAAGCAAATATGCTAGAAAATTCTCAAATGCAAAAACTACAGCCAACAACTCATGTTCTGTCATGGTGCAATTTTTCTGAGCTGCATTAAGAGCCTTGCTAGCATATTATATAGGATGGAAAATCTTTTCATGCCTCTAACCCAACACAGCTCCTGGCCACTCCATAGCATCACACATAATCTCGAAACGTAAGGACCAGTCCCAGTGCTACTATTGTTCGAGTGGTCAATCTCTCTTTCAAGCATTCAAACGCCTTCAGGCATGCCTCATCAAGAAAAAAACTTCACCTCCTTCTCAAGCAGTTTACATAATGGATGTGCAATTTTGGAGAAGACCTTGATGAATCTTTTGTAAAACCATTTGCATGACCAAAAGCTTCAAACACCTTTCTAAAAATTAGAATGTTGGACTATAATTACCTTGATCTTGGCTCGATCCACCTCAGCTGCTTAACAGATATCTTGTGGCCTAGCACTATACCTTCCTTTGATCATGAACTGGCACTTTCCAAGTTAAGCACTAAGTTGGTCTCTTCACATTCTTCAGGACCCTTGCCGAAATGGTAGACTAAACAATCCTCGAATGAATCTCCCACCACTGAAAAGTCATCCATACGAGACTTCAATGATGTCTTCCACTATGTCAGAAAATAAGGACATCATGCAACGCTGAAAAGTGGCGGGTGCATTATATAACCTGAACAACATCCTCTTAAAAGCAAATGTACCATACGGACAGGTGAGCGTGAGTTCTCACCAGTCTTCGGGGCTATAGAAAATCTGATTGTATCTCGAATAACCTTCAAAATAATTTCATCCTCCTCTTGCAAGTCAGTCTAACATCTGGTCCATGAATGGCATAGGAAAGTGATCTTTCTGCGTCCAACGGTTCAACTTCCTGTAGTCCATGCATACTTTTCCCGGCGGTGACTAGTCTTGAAGGGTAGAGCTCATTATTAGCATTTGGGACCGTGATTCCTCTCTTTTGGTACACTGGACTGGGCTCATCCATTTCTTATCTGCACAATAGTATAAAACAATACATTCAACCACTTGATGATCTCGTTCTTAACCCTCTTGAATAGGAGGATTCAGCTATGGAATGCTCAGCGCTCAAAGCTTGTCGGCTCTAGGCTAGTTTTGTGAATTAAAATACTGTTGGGAGTCCAATAATGTCTACAATGGTCCACCCGATGGCTTTTTATATCTCTTCCAAAATGGAGATTAAAGCCTCCACTTTCATTCTCAATCCATCTGTAACAAGGACTGGTGACGACATCGGCTCTCAAAAATACACGCAAATGAGGCAGGGAGTGCTTTGAGCTCAATACAGAGGCTCCTCAATAGATCTATGTCTTGGCTGGTGGAGTCACCAGATTCTTCAAGTCTAGATCAATCTTTTTTGGATCATAAGTGTATGACCCCATGCCAGCAAGTTCATTAACAATCTTCTCACCCCCATAGATCTCCTCGTACCAACATCCATCAAAACTGCTGCTAAGTCATAAAGAATAAAAAACTCCTCAATGGGCATAATTGGGAACTTCGGGTTCCACAATATCAATTACTGAGACCACCCTTATATCATTTGGTTGTTTCATGGATCTGCATATATTGAATGTCACTTTATCATTGTTCAATTGTAATTTGAGTTGTCCAATCTCCATATCTATAGAGCATATCCGGTGGCGGGTGGTCACTTTGGAAATAATGGGGACCTCAAATCAGCTTCACAATCCCAGGATGACAAAATCAGCTAAAAATATAAAGGACTCCACCTTCACTAGGACATCATATAGAATTCCCACCGGATTCTTCACTGACGATCTGCCATCAAGAGCCTCATTATAGTCGGTTTGGGGGCTCCAAACTAGTTGTCCGAACACTGCTAGCGGCATCAAATTAATAGCTCCCAGATCACATGGCCTTACTGAAGTTAAAGGCTCCAATTGTTCATGGTATGGTGAATGCTCCAGGGTCTTCCTTCTTCTGAAAAGGGAGCGGGATTATCATTGCACTATAGTGGTGCAAATTATTTGTAGATTTAAAGCTTACGGTTCTCTTCCTAGTGACAAGGTTTTCATGAATTTAAGTATAGGCAGAGGCAGCTGCTCAAAGAGTGCCTCGACTAATGGGATGTTCGCAGATAATTTTTTCAACATGGAATAAGATTTGTAGTACTTCCATTTTTACCTTTCTTCAACCGTTGTGGAAAAGGGAGGAGGTCTAGGAATAGGTGTGAACTTTTGTGGGCCTTCTTTCTCCTTCATTCTGAATCCATGCTCAACATTAGTAGGAGCAGTCTTCACCACTGAATTATCAACCAAATTTTGGTCCTCGGAATCTGCCATCCTATCATCATTAATCAATATAGGCTCTTCTATCGCATCGGTCACAGCTTCAGTCTTAGTGGATCAGCTATTTGCTAGCCTGCCCATTACACTCCTAGTAGTGACCGCCATGGAAAGTGACTGTCATTTTGGATTTTGCACTGTGTTGATGGGAAGTGTGCCTTTCTGCCTCTAGTTTATCGCAACAGACATTTGACTCAGCTGCTGCTCAATCTACTTAAGGGCCACGACATGTAATTACACCTATTTATTCATACCAAAAAATATCAGCGCATAGCTCCTTGAAATGGCCATTTGTTGCCTCCATCTGCTTAAGTACCTTGGACAACATGTCTTCCACTCTTGAGCCACTAGACTCTGGCTCACGGTTCCTTGGAGGGACATACAGACCACTTTTATCATTCTTGTACACCTCACACTTATTCCAGTCCCCATTGCCTCTATATTGGCCTCCGGTTGTAATTGTTATCCACTGTGTATTTCCGACCTTATTTCCCTTGACCTTGTGACAATAAGAGTCTTGGTTACAACCTTGAGTGTTGGTCTGGAAACCCACCCCCTTATTACATTCAGATAATTAGCTTCCTCCTCCAAATTCAGTTTGCCTCCATCATTCCTCGGGGCCTTGCACGAGAGCCCACAACATTCACTTTTCAGCTAAGCTCCCATCAAATGCTTGGCAAGCAGCCCCATTGTAGTCTTTATCTCAGCAATGTCTTGATCTCGTTCTTCGTCCTTTCTTCTCTGATCTGCAGACATACCTACCGCATTAGAACCAGAAAGAATTTTCGACTCTCTTGTGTGCCATGCGCGGTTGGTTGTGGTGATTCTATCAAGTAGCTTAGTAGCCTCGGCATAAGTGTGACTCCATACACTGTATCAGACACCACTTAGTGTTAGCATTTAAATATCTGTAGAAAATTTACAACAATGTATCTTCACAGGATCCTGTGGTTGGAACCCTTTTAAGCTTCTTATTGAATCTCAACCACGTCTCATGAAGTGCCTCATAATTTAACTGTCTGATGTTATATATTTCATCTTTCAATGCAAGGCTTTTTTATTTGAAGGTGGGAAAAATCTTTCAGAAAACTCTCTTGAACTCCCTCCATGTGGTGATAAAGAATCGTTTGGTAGTTCTACCATCAAAAGCATTGCACGACTCCCTAACAAAGGAAACCAACATCAGCCGAATCGCATCCTGACTCACTCCCGGTTGTTTTTATATGCCTGAATGCCACGAACTTGGTCAAGTGAGTAAGGGCATCATCAGTTGCATGACCCGTAAATATTCCCTTCATGTTCGACAATTGGATAATAGCACTGGTAATATAAAGCTTTTCCCCAACGGGAAAGGGGAAGGGACAACTCCAGTGGCACCGGTTTCGTCTATATCGCCATCATCATCCTCATCGAAATATCGGTGTCTTTTCTGTTCTGGACCTGTTCCCTTCTAGCTCGCTGCAGCACAGCATCTAGACCATTCTTCTTCAGCAACCCTAGCTAACTCATGCTCTCTAGCCCGAGCTTGTTCCTCAGCCAACATTCTCGTTGTAGCTTGGTCCATTGTCTCTTGTTCTTGTATGTTGGACATTCTTCTTGTATTCCTTAGTGTCTTCTCAAGTTCGTGATAGATTTGAACCAGGGATTTTCCTTGGCTCCTAGTGCGGGGCATGCATGAACCTAACACCTGTTATAAACAAAAAAACAACAAAGAAATAAAAAAGGGAAATAAGAACTAACAGAAAAGCAAACACAATAACAAAAGCCTTAGCCGTATTCCCAACAATGGTGCCAAAATTTTGATGTCGCCCAAATTACACCTTGCAATTGAGATATAAAGCGGTCGATGTCAAATATAGAACCCAACAAAGGACGAGTTTCGATCACAGGGAATACGGATAGAACTTAAGTTAATGTGATTAGCTATTACTAACGAATTGCTTATTTCTAGGGTGAAATAAAATAATAAACAAGAATAAAGACTACTAGATGGTTAAATCCAATTTTTGAGTTTATACTAAATCAACAAATTGACTAGAAGTTGTGAACATGACTTCATAACCACAAGGCTTTTACACTATTGATTTATTCCAGTGTTAACATGTAATATTAGTAAGTTAGGTTCACCTAAATGGTTGGTCCCCTATCTAGATGATTATCACCATGCAACTTGGTCCATATATAGATTGTATGTAATTAACCCTTACCCTTAATATCGGATTAGCTATCCTCAAAACAAGTTAAAGCTATTAGATGAGGGTTGATAGCTTCAAATCTCCATTGTTAATCTCTTTTCCGATTCACTACCTACTTGATCCGGTAAGTAAGAATAAGGCGAGTTCCAATGTTTGTGCAAAGCTGTTAAATAATTAAAACAAAGCAAAACAGCCATGCATTAAACCCCGATCAAGAATCACTAAGTATTTTACCTATGTGCTTTAATTCATCATGGTTCCCACAACCTAGTATGGGTTTGGCTACTCATAATTGAAATATCACAATCGCAAAGTATAGAATAAATCATAATGTAAATTACAAATTCGTAGAGGAAACCACGTAAATTGAATATAACTCCAAAATCGATGAACAAAACTCAAATGTTGATTAATTCCCTGAAATTAAGAACAAATTACAAACTTTGTTTCTTTTAACCAAGAATGATCGTTAACAACACTAGAATTCCGTAGAAGTTGGTAAAAATAACTGCATCCGAGAAAAATAAACCTAAAAATTATATATGGTTCCAAACAAATCTTATCCTAACTAAACTTGGACTCAGGTTGTTAGGGTAACGGAGCCACATTCTCCTAATGAGTCGTGATCGGTGGAAATCAATCATCCTCAGCATTATTCTTAGTTGTGGTAATGGATCACCTAACGACTTGTCATTCAGGGCATGAGTCTTTAGGCCTCTCGTGGTCTTGACTCTCCAAAATTCCAGTGCACCTGACGATTCCTACCAACGTCCATCCTGACGAGTCATTACCCAACACCTGACGACTTGTTACATCTTCGATTGCCTTCAGCTGGATCTTTTTGAATTTCTCTTCCCGGTCTTCATGATTGGCTTAACGACTCGTTACCAGACGTAACGAGTCGTGCCTTCAATTCATTGAGTGCACTTTTTCTTTGGCATTAAACTTGATCTTCTCCCCATGACTCCAGGCATGAGTCATTCCTTGGGACGACAACTTGTGACATGCCCGACCTTTTGTATTTGACCTTTTCCTGCCTTACTTTGCCTATTTCCCGTTTCAGACCTATTTACCACTACAACATTCAACACTAACGCATCATATCTACATAAACACACACGGAATGTGCATATTTCTTGTTTTAAAGTGTCAAAGAAAGTGTTGTAAAAATATGGCACATCATGTGGTGCACAACACATCCATAGACAATTCTACTTGACACGGCTGCACACTCCATGGGATCACAGTAGCTCGATACCAAGTTTGTCAAACCCCACCTTGGGAGGCATGATTGGGTACCTAGTTCCACATTTAGGATCCTGGACTAACCTGACTAGGCTTGTGCACCTGGTGCATGCACTTAACTTAGTTCAAGAAAATGACAGAGCTATATCTCGGCGTAAATACAAATCTCTTCTGCAAAAGGCCACCTATAAGAAAAGAAAGCTAAAGCAATAACAACGCAATAACAGGGATCCTCGCAGGCCGACAAGGCCAGTATGATATGTAGTTATAACTTAAATGAAAGCAGGGCAACTATAACTATGTTATGGCCAACAAGGCTACTAACTAATAGCTAACTAGGCCTCAGACGGCCATCAAACGAAATAAAACATACATGGATCCCACGCGGCCAAAAACAAAGCTAATAGCTGGTGTGTTTGGCCTGCAAGCTAGAGTGGAATAATGGTCAAGACAGGCTAGACCTACTCGTGAGCTGTGCAACAAAGAACAAACCTTCTCTAACTATCAACTCCGGAAGAGTGAATGCATTGCTAACTCCGATTGATGACTAAGATGGTCCCGAACCACGCCTATCCACACCTACAGACAAACAATACAATTCCCCAAGGATGGAGCGTGATTACAATATGTACCTGCCAAATATACAGGCAGTAAAATAATAGCTAGATGAAGCTGATAAGCTAAAGCTATAAATATGAAGAAGGTGCAGATTTAACCTGAATGATCTCACCATCTGAAATATCTAACTAACAAGTACATAAATACAAACAAGAACCTAGCTGGGCCTCCTTCGGCCTAGAAGGTACAAACAACACAGAATAACCTACCTAGGCCCCCATAAGTCCCGAAAAGTACAAATAATGCACACTTCTGTTGTCTGGATACTAAGGCTCGTAAGCATATTGTAACTCAAGATTTACTCGTCCTTTAAAACTGTATTTGAGCCTAGTGGGCTCCTATAGGTTTGTGTCATTAATGCAGGAGCTGGTGATATACATCTAGACCATGAGCCTTAGCTCATTGTGGATTCATCGTCTAACTGCGGTAACTAGATCCCGATCCTTGGCTCAACTTCTGGATCATGCTGTAGTTTCTATGACTGGGCTAGCCTTGGCTAACTATGGGCCATAATGTAACAGCTGTGGCTGGACCTGAGCCTTGGCTCGACTATGGGTCATAATGTAAGATCTAAAGCGATACGACACTTATAGCCTCACTTTGGTCCCTTCAGAAATCATACTGCTCCTGCGAGCATAACCTATAAGCAACAAGATCCAACCCCGAATATCATATGCAACAATTGACTAGCTAGGGTTAACTCGACGAGGGGTTACTATCAATTCATAACTTGACTGACCACAATAGGCTTACTCCTAAGAAAATTACTATAGATACACAAGTCGTACTATGTAACTTGCCAAAAATGCTAGCCTTACATACCTCGAGTGCCGACTTTCATTTTAACTGGCGAGTTTCAACTTGTAACCGGTGGTTCTATCCAACTGCGGCCAAATACTAGTGCATGTGGTTGTTTAACATTTAATTTTGAGAAATTTCGATAACTTTACTTGGCAGTTTCTGGTATGCCAAGCAAAATTTTGAGAAATAACTCCATGTAATGCTTCCCATAGGACTAGAACTCGTTACCCGAAGTTAATTTGCATTTGGATGGTGTTTGGTAGCGTAATCGGACGAAAATATAATGAAAGTTGGCCCATCCCACCTCTATACTGGACGAAATCATATTTGCTATAAATTGAAATTTAACAAGGTGATATATATATATATATATATATATATATATATATATATATATATATAGGCAGGCGGGGCCTAGGGCGCTTCACGCACACAGTGCCATAGCCTGCCGCGCAGAAATCATGCCTAGTGGGCCCTTCAGCACCGTCTGCACCAGCACCTGCACCGGCTGGAGCACCAGTGCTGGCCCCTCGCGTGACTAGCCTCGCCTGACCCTACTTCCGAGGTCCTTCCCACACGCGTCAAACTCTCCTTGCATCCCCAAATCTGTGACCGCTGTCTGTGGTCTAATCTCTTTGTGAGTTGCCACCTGGCTCTGTACCATAACAGCTATGTCTCGTAGTCGAAATACTGCCAACTCCGATTGTCTCCGCGTGCGTAGCATGCATTACCCTAAATATTCGCTGTAACTGGTCTAGAAAGTCAGGGATCCAACCATGATCTCATCTCATGATTCAGGGAATCAATTAAGTCCGTTTGGATTCTGCAGCAAGTGGACATTGTGAATTAGAACAAATTACCTACAAAACCGGCTCCAGTAATAGTATCGATCACAGGGTTTTGGACTACGGTATCAATACAATCAGGTGTCCAGTAAGCTGTAACTCTAAAAATGCGAACAACGTTGTGAAGAAGATTTTGATATTTGTTTCCTAAATTTATACTAAGTCTAAAATGAATATACAATTTAAGTCTGAACTATAAGTATGAGCATGCTGAGGCTAAAACAAACATGTAGAGAAATAAATTATCGATACAATTTGATTAATCTTTCTCCGGTTGCTAGGTCCGGAAGTCATGCCCTATAAGGTTTAAAAACCTCACCAATGCTTCCAGCTTAACAGAATCATGAACCTTCACCTACGTTTCTGTGATAAAAGAGATTTCGTGTTTCTAGCCATACAAAACCGATTCCGTAATTGACTAATACGACTTTCAGGTATATTTCTATCCTGAAGGTAAATCAATTCTCAATTTCCCAAACTGAAAGATCATATCCTATAAATTCACAACTTACCAATTTCTTGCTCTTTCAAATGAAACCGGACTTTTAAAGTCACATCCACAAATCACATTGGCCAGACATTAGTGCAGTAGAACAAATTTAATAGAACAACCATGGAAGAAAAGTTGGGAAGCCAGTGAGTGGGTAAATTACAGTTTCTTTCTGAAATGTTCTTAAACATCAACAAAAAATCAAAAGTTCTGTACTCATTTTGTGGACAAACATCATCAAATGAGTGTAAATCATACAAACAATTGACAGAAAGGAGAAAGAGATAGAGAAAAACCCTAAGATTTTCGTCCCCTCAACTACCTGTAACCCAATTTCTTGCTCCACCAAGTCAGAATCATTAAAAATGAACCTAAGTGTTCTATTTAGCACCTAGTGGAATTTTCACAGATAACAAGCAACGTGATATGGTGTCGCGGAGTACCTCCGTGACACGGCACGAACGCGAACCCTCACTGGAATCCGGCCCTCCAGGTATTTATGATAACACGTGCCAGGCGGTGCAACCATGGGGCGCCCAGCTCATAATCCGCCCGGGCTCCACTTGCGTACCTTCACTCAAGGAATTCTCATGTTCCAAGGATAAATTCAGGTCAACGTCTGCGGAGGCAAAAGTGGACCTCCATCTGGAGACCAGCCCGCTTTTGTGCATCCAGGGCAGACCTATCCATGATGGCAGCTGACAGCTCCATATTTGAGCCCCTTCAAGTCATGCCTCATGGCCTTTTCATTTTCTACTTTAAGAATTCCATTCTCGATTTCTCCCAACATGCATCTTAAGCTTCTAAAATTGTCTTTCTGCCAAAACAACACTAATCATGAGTTATTATCAGATTCATCTTTTAACTACAATTTTTACACTTGAGAATGTACAAACATCGATGGATAAACAAGACGAAATGATGCATTTTGATATCACTTGGGCATATAAATCTGCCCAAGATCACGCTTACACACTTAAAACCTTATTTCGTCTTCGAACAATAATCTTCCACCTCATGCAATTGACACCCAATCATGGCTACTCTGGCTCGACAATCCGGGCTACGGTTATACCGATTATTTAATATAGCAAATCATCAAGAAAACATGCATAGTCTCATCAATACAATGACATTCAACACATCAAGACCTCTAGACTCAAGAATGGAAGCTCTCGATATTGGCAAATATATTCAAAATTATTTGATCAAGATATCCGACACGAAATTCAAACTCTCGTCAAGCATGTGCCCTCACAACACAGAGAATTTTCCCCTTTTCAATCACATGAACTTAAAACATTACATGCAGGGGCATATAAACACGTTCGCTCTCTCCCAAAGGAGTGTCACATGCATCATGTCATGAACCTTAGGCTTGCCTCTAGTGTATTACTCCACTATTTTAGGGCTGGCGTGATGTAAAGATCACGTAGGACTTAACGAGGTTGTAATGTAAGCTACGGAACTAGTAAATACTGGGCTAACCAATAAAGGAGCCGGCATCCTTAAGCGCTTTTCCATGCACATCCTATCAACATTATGGGCATTGTTTCTTCCTTCATCCTCCCATTCTTGAAGTCTTTCTTTATTTTTGGTTCCCATTTCTTTAAGCCACACACTTCCCGACTTAACAACAAAGATTAGTTATACATCTTTATTTTCTTTAAATCCGGCAAGTGCACCTTTGATCTTTTCTTTACTTTCAGCACTTTGCTTTTCTTTTCTTTTCACAATTCTCACTCCATTACACTGTGGAAAAATTAATTTTCTTGAGCGCTTAAAGTTTTGGATCAAATTTACGGATATTGAAAGAAGGGAGTTAAACTCGGTTTACCTTTTGAAGAAGAAAAAAAATAGGCTAAAGGCTCAATGGGCTAACTAGGATTGACATTCAGAAGGTGGTATGATACTGAAAAAACTTTCGGTTAAAACAATGAAACGCCTACATCCTTCCTACACACACACTTCCTTCATTTCGTTTCGTACACACAGGCAAGTTCTAGACAATTCACAATAGCATGGAATAATCGAAACCTCTTTAGACACTCATTGCACATGCTCAACTCAAGAAATATTCATGAACTCTTCAATCCATTCATTACAAAATTCAAACATTAAGCCTCAATCACATCGCATCAACATATTTACAAAGTTGCATGCTTTCATACGAATCACCTTTGCATTCTAAATATCATGTACAACACGCAACAAGAATTTCGCAACCATAAAGTAGCAACACGTTTGGGATACAAACAAACAAACAAAAATAAACTAAGAACAAAAGCTACTCCTATCGACTATATTTCCCTTAGACGGTCGTCATCATCCATTATAGGAAACGGTCACTATTTTACGACTTCGGTTCAATGGGACTATTCTTGGTAAAAGAACCGAAAATAAACTTCGAGAAACCCAATCATAAAATCAATCTCTCTCTCTCTATGTATAAGAAATTTATCAAAGGCATAAAAAAAATAAAAAAAATAAAAAAAATAAAAAAAATAAAAAAAATAAAACATACACACAAAAATCACAGGGTCATAAATTTTTCAAGCACAACAATAGAACATGAAAATCAACAAAACAAGACAACAACCAGCACCTAACTACTCCCCACCCCACACTTAAAATCGAACACTATCCCCAGTGTTCATAAATTCAACATAGCACAAAAATTGGGTGGAAGCTCACCACAAATCAATCGAAGTATTCAACTTCAGCTAAAAATGAAGGTGCCGCTGCCTCATCTCCCATGTCTGAATCACCCCATCGTCCTCATCCGACTCAACATCGAGTCCTCACGACGTGTCTCCTCATCGGTGGGGACGACGTCATCCACAGGCTCCACAAAAGCTGGAGCTCACTGCGACATAGAGCCCAGCGTTTCGCCGAAGGGTAGTCTAAGTCGAGCTGCCACAACTCATCCTCTGTTGCAGAAGCCCTCCCACGCCCTGCCGCACTGGAGCATCTGCACTCCCAAACATGCGGGCCATGTACTGGTCTTCCCGGCGGGTTCTATTTAAGGTGTAGGTTTGGCCAGCAGGGCGGTGTGAATTGCACTGGTCTGTGACATCTGCAGCACTATCCATCTGGATGTCAGGGCATCTTCCTCAATATCCAGGCCCCGCAAGTGTTTTATGGTCAGCAAGCCACCAAACCCGTACACAATGCCCTTGATGCAATAGGGCTCTCTTCTGTAGCGGTTATGATCACCGCCCCAACATTGATCTCAACCTTTCATCAAGGCGTAGACCAAGCACACACGATCCCGGGTGACATCTGTCATGTGCACCCCGGAATCAGGCAGGAACAAACAATTTTAAGCCGGATCGTGGCTTCCCTCTTCATGCGCGATGAGAATGTCGATGATGGCCTCCTTATGCTTGCTCCAATGTGCTGTTGAACGGGCTCCACTAGGTACGTCTGATATCCCGCATATGGTGGAGTGAAGTTCAGCTGCCGGAGTACATGGGCATCATGTGTTCCGTGCCCCCAAGATGGCATTTAGGTGATGGGGCTCAAGAGTGACAATTTGACCCCTTATTTGCAGCCGAGTGTGACTGCGGAGCGTTGGGTTCCAATTTTCATAGAACTCCCGGATCAGGTACAGTGCACTCCTTGGGCTCTTCGAAAATGAAGCTCAGCCCAGCGGTGTCAATCACGTGGACAATTCAGGGAACTTTTGTGCCAAAGGCTACCTTGCAATATGCTCCTTGGGAAGTATTTGTTCTCCTTATGCTTTTGTACCACTTCTTCCCTTCATCTGTCACCCATCGGGTTCTGTGGTAGCGGCGTTGGCCGCGCGGAACCGCTGGTCTTCTTGGGGCTACTTTGCTCCCAATCTAATTCTTTTTCCTTCCGGCGCGAGATGTAGATGCGCCTTCCCTTTGTCTTGCCTCTTGCCATTGTTCACGCCAAATCAAGCGAGATAGTCAATGTTAGTCAAATTAAAATTAGCATCAGCTAAGGTTGGGTTACGCTAGGTCACCCCCACATAGTCTTCAGTCACAATCACAACATTACGGCAAGACAATTTCTCTTTCCAATTTACATAAAAAACAACAGCAACAACAAAATATGCCTCGTGCATTGAGAGAATTGACGGTATAAATTCTATCCTTCTCCTGGAGCTTCGTGCAATAATCACAATATTACCATCGATATAGCTCACATAGCACTTAGCGAAAAAAATTTATCAACACAAACCTCTACAATTCACCAATTTCATGCATATCTGAATTTCATTATCCCGAAAATCCATCGCTCCTTTGGCATATTAACGTTAAGCACAACACAACTCACCTCACCCAACATGCACAACCCAACAAGAATTTCACATTTCACTCCAATTTAACTTCTTCATATTCAAATTCAAACCTTAGCTACAATTTCACAAAATTCAGGCAAGCATGTATATATCCCGTTCATACAATCACAATGATATTACGAACATCAATCAACAATAAATTAAATGAATTTAAGCTCAATTTCTACTTAGGGCAAGGTTTACTCACATCACATGTTCAAATCAAAATTCTGACAAGAATTGAGATAGAGTTGAAGAACATACCTTGAACTCAATAAAATCGAATAAAACTTGAAGAAAATGTGTACTTAAGGTCCGTGTCATGTTGAGGAAGGAAGGATTTTGGGGTGTTTGTCGACGGAGGGGAGAAGGAATGGGGAAAAATGAGGCAAAATCAGGGTTAAAGGTGGGATTTTCGTGCAGGTCACCCGGCGCACCGGTGTGACCCGACTCGAATAACACTCAACGTGTCACGGAGGGTAACGCTTGAATTCCCTCCGTGACACGGAGACTTCCTCCGCGTGGGTGTTTTGAAATTTGAAATTCCAGATTTACACCTCAACGTGTCACGGAGGGTAACGCAGAGGCCCTCCTCCGTGCCACCGGAGTCATCACGCATAGGCTCACTGTTCTGCCACTTTTTACTTTTTCTTCTTCGACTTCTTCCTTTGCAGGTTCTTTGCATTTTTGCCCTCCGTTCAACCTGAAATTCATCTTACAACAAGAATTGGTTTAGAATCCCCAGGTTTTAAACACAACACAATAGTTTTTTTTTTACATTTTTATATTTTTTCTCTTTTTTTTTTCTTTTTCTTTTTAATTAACTACTGTACAATCAAATACAACAATTTCACAGGTTGCCCGTGCAGCGCCTGGTTGCAATGCAGCGGCTCGGCGTCATAGCTCATTCGGCCCCTAGGGTGACTGATGTTTTCTCTCTCTCGAACTCGTCCTCACCCCAGTAATGCTTACACCGTTGCCCATTAACTAGGAACGTGGCACTTCAGTCCAGCTGCTTGCCACAGCTCTGCTGCCCCGTGCGGGTCATCCTCACTAGCAAAAGGCACGACCATTTGGACGCTGACTTCCACACGGAAACAACTTCAATCAGATTGAAGAGCAGCACTCTGCCACAGCTCGAAAATACGATGCTGCCACATACTTATCTACCACCTCTTCGTTTTTCTCTTTGTAGTACTTAGCACTCTCATAAGCATGGCAATGAATCTCCTCGAGTTCGCTGAGTTGCATCGACCTCTTCTTACTGCTAGCTTCAAGTCCATATTCAATTTCCTCATGACGAGAGAAGCTCGGTGTCTGGCTCCACCGGCGGATGACATGCTTTTCCATAGACCAATCGGTATGGAGAGGTTCCAATTGGTATCTTGTAAGCAGATTCCTGTATGCCCTTGCATCGTCGAGTTTGCTTGACCAATCACTACGTTGTGCATTCAGCATTTTCTGGAATCGCTTCCTTCTTCGACACCTCCACTTGCCCACTAGTTTGGGGATGATAAGTTGTTTCCACCTTGTGGCGCACCCTATACTTATCTAGCAGCTTCTTGAAACTTGAATTGACAAAATGAGCCCCTCCATCACTTATAATGGCTCGGGGTGTCCCGAACCTAGTGAAAATGTGTTTTTCACAAATTTTGTTACCACCTTGTTGTCATTCCTGGGGCAAGCTATTGCTTCAACCCGCTGATACAATCAACAACCACCAAGATGTAACCGATTACCAAATGATGGTGGGAATGGGCCCATAATCTATACCCCATACATCAAGAGTCTCCACTTCAGTACATTCTGCAGTGGCATCTCTTGCCTCCTACCAATTGTACTATCCGTTGACATATATCGCTGGAATTTGACGTATGCCATAGAGTCTCTACGAGCAGTTCATGATAAAAAAGAAACCAATTGTAGCACCTTGTGGCGCCTCTGCGCCTCCGTGGTACCTCCATATAAATAGAAGTGGCAACTCCTCAAAACCTCTGCACAATCTGGCTCTCCAGGATGCATCTTCTCATAACCTGATCAGTCCCTGTTTAAACAAATATGGCTCATCCCAAATGAAATACCGACAATCATGCCGCAACTTTTACATTGAGCCGTAACCTCCGGTGGATAGACTCTCTCCACTCACCAGCAAGTTCATTATGTCTGCATACCAAGGAACCTCAGCTTCCCTATTGCGGAAGCATATATGGGAACTCCTCTTTAATGTTATTACCTTCCTTCACATGCGACCGGCTTTCCAATCGCGACTGGTGATCTGCCATGATTCTCGCTCCCTTTCTGTCCTTAATCTCTAGGTCTAAATCTTGCAACAACAAGATCCATCTGATCAGCCTGGGCTTTGCATCCTTCTTGTTAAACAGAATGCCGAATCGCTGCATGATCGGTACACCACTACTCGCGAAACCCGCAAATAGGACCTGAATTTATCAAAAGCAAACACCGGTGCTAGCATCTCCTTTTTTGTGATTGTATAATTACTTTTGGGCGTGTTCGGTGTTTTGTTGCATAATGAATAGAATGAAAGATTCTATTCCTCAGTACCCTTAATACAGCTCCACAGCCACATCGCTTGCATCACCACATCCAGTTCAAATGGTTGCTCCCAATCCGGAGGAGGGCAGGATGGGTACTTTGCTCAATTTCTGCTTCAACTCCTCAGATAGCTGACACTCATCATCAAAGCTCAGACTTCCACCTCTTTTTCTTAATCATAATGGTCTAGAAATTTTGGAGAAGCTTTTTGATGAACCATCTGTAGAGCCCTGCATGCCCGAGAAAACTGCGAACACCCTTCACTGGCACAGGTGGTGGTAGCTTTTCAATAACTTCGATCTTAGCACGATCGACCTCCAACCCCCTTGCAAGACACTCTAGGCTGAGGAAGATACCCTCCTTGACTAAGAAATGGCAATTTCTCCCAATTTAGTACAAGGTTGGATTCTTCACGAGTGAGCTAGCACCCTGTCCAGATTCTACAAACAAGTAGCAAACGAATTACCGAAAATAGAGAAATCATCCATAAATACCACGACAAAATCCTTCACCATGAAGATTGCTATCATGCATTTCTGGAATATAGGCGGGTGCATGCACAACCCAAATGGCATTCTTCTGAAAGCTTATATATCCCATAAGGACATGTGAAAGTAGTCTTCTCCTTTCTGATCTTCCGGTGCTATGGCTGTTGGTTATGGCAGAGTACCCATCAAGAAACAACTGTTCTTGTCAACCAATCTGTCCGTTATCCTAAATGTGTGAACGGGATAGGATAGTAGTCTTTCCTTGTGGCTTCATTGAGCTTTCTATACTCCATGCAAATCCGCCAACTGTGGCCGGTTCGTGTAGGGATCAAGCTCATTTTTCATTGGTGACCACGGTCCGTCCTCCCTTCTTTGGGACGCACTGAGCGGGCTGACCCATTCACTTTCCGAAAGAGGATAGACCACACCATCAAGCCATTTAATTATTTCTTTCCTGACCACGTCCTTCATCGCCAGATTCAACCTTCATAATTTGAACAGTTGGCTTTGCTCTTGTCTCCATGAAAATTAAGTGTGCAAAAGCTAGATTGATACCTGAATATCTGACATTTGCCAGCCCATTGCTTTCTTCCTTCTCTTGAACCGCCACTGCTTCTTTTTCTGCCTCTGTCGTTCTGATGAGATTGTTGGCTGGCAGAAGTATCATCTTCCCCCAAAAGACATATTTTAAATGAGGAGGCAATGCTTTCAATTCCAGCTTTGGTGCTTCTTCAATAGATGGTTTTGGCAATGGTTCCAGAGACCTTATTAACATTTGAAATTTCTGCTTCTCAGGATAAGCTTTGTTGCTCATTCAACTTTGTACCACCTCAAAAGAATCCTATCACCGAAATGATCGAGTTTATCAACGCTCTCCCTTTGGGTCTTGAGATTCAACAATCCAAACAGGCTCTGCTCGATCAAGCACACTGATTGCTGAAAGTTCCTCATGTAATGAAGAAACTATGAAACTATATATCAAATACCTCATTCTTGTCATGTACCCTCATAGTTATTTCTGCCTGCTGACTACATCCTCATGCTTTCGATCAGCAAGAAGGGACGTCCCAAAATAAATGGGACTTCCGCGTCTGGCTCAAAGTCAACACAACAAAGTCTACCGGGAAGATAGAAGAGCCCACTTGCACCAACACGTCCTCCACAATGCCATTAGGTCTTGCCAAAGGAGCGATCTGGTTGCAGATCTTTGTTGATGGTCTAGGATTTCTCGCCCCAACTTCTTGAATACCGATGTCGGCATCAAGTTAATGCTCGCTCCCAAATCCTCAATCCGCGCGAGCTCCGATACTCTACCCAATTGTAATTTGAATTGTAAAGCGCCCGGGGTCCTTGAGCTTTGTGGGCAACCTGTTTGTATCCGGAAGGTGCACTCCTCCGTAAGAGCCACCGTAGCATACTCAGTCAACCTTCTTTTGTTCGCCACGATGTCCCTTGATGTACTTTGTACTTCGGCACTCCTACAAAACATCAACAAGAGGTAAATTAATGTGTACGTGTTTAAGCACCTCCATGAACTTTTTGAAACACACGCTTCCTCCCTTGTGTTTCTTTAATCTTTGAGGAACAGGGGTGGTGGTCTTTCTGATTCAGCATCCCTTCTTCTTCCCCTCTCATCATTGTGCTCCCTCTCTGCTTCTGTTGCTCCCGGCCCCCATTGAGGTGGTCTTTCTGGTTTCACCTCTTTAAGGCGTAAACCACTCCTTGTGGTCACTACATTCACTTACTTAGGGTTGGGATCAGTATCACTCGGGAAGTTCTCCTCTAGGCCTGGTGTTTTGAGCTTCAGCAAATTGCCCAAACTGGTACTCCAGCGCCTTTGTAGCTAACTGATTGTTCTTTACATCATTATGCCAATTCATATAGTCGGCCACACACCAATTGAGCTTGGTTAGCTATCATTGTTTGAACATCTCGTCAATGCTGGGTGATGGTAGTGGAGGAGGTGCATTGTTGCTTCTGTTCTGCGACTGATAGTTCTGCTGCCCTCCTCGATTTCTCTGCGCCCCCTGACTCGAACTCTGCCCTTGATGGTTGTTGCTACCCCAAGAAGTGAATTTAGCATTCCGTCCGAGTTAGAATTGTAGATGTTGCCACTGTTGGTGATTATTTCTGCATTACCAGCAAGTTCACTAAATCGAGTTAATACAAACTCAGCTGAGTGTTCATACTCCCACACACTTCACACCGTCTCTTCTGTACCATTCACTGGGGCTTGAGACTGATTCAAGCTCTATTACTGAAACTGGGTGTTGGCGGTCTGCGCGCGGCTATACGTACAGCGATAGGCTGTAAAACCATCCACTTCTAAGACTCCAGCTGTTTTCCTTGTTCCTCCTCTTGAAGAGTCCGCATTCCACTCAGGATTTCACCAAAATACGATTCAACAAAGTACACAGCTCCTTATAAGTCTTTCTAATGCTTGTCCCACCCATTTCTTTGAGTCCGGCCAAAGTTTTGTGTGGGGTTCCAAACACTCTATGAAAGTATGCACCAGCACATCATTGGATTGGTGGTGATGAGGACAATCCGGCAACATTGATTTGAATCTCTCCCAAGCAGTACAGATTCTCCCCTCTCTTTTGTTTAAAACTTATAATTTGACTACAAGTGCCTACTTTGTTTTGCAGGATGGAAAGAACCGTATCAAGAATTTCTTACACAAAGATCATTACACGTGGTGATGGAATTAGGTGGCTCAGCTTTCAACCACCTTTAGCTTCTCCCAAAAGTGAAAATGGGAACAATGTAAGCCTGGCATAATCTGACACTCCGGTGGGGATGTAGAGGTGTCACTTATCTCTAAAAACTTTTGGAGATGTTGTTGTGGATCCTCGTGAGGAGACTGTGAACTGCCCGCTGGTGTGCAGAAATTGCACCATGTTCTGTTTAAGCTCGAACCTCCCTCCTGGCTCAGGTTTGCGAATGCTAGATGTGCATTTGTTAGCATGTGGGATTGCCCTTCACGGGCAAATACAACTACCATTTCCTCGGGCACTAACACTGCCCGCACAGAGTATTGGATTCTGTGGTTGCTCCAGGATTGTTTGTTGCAGAGCAACTGCAGCTTCTCTCTAGAGCTTCTCTCCTTTGACGATGGAATTGTCTTTCCGGCTCTAAGTATGAGTCCACCGGCTCCTTGTCTCTTACCCAGTGTTCAACGAAATTTAATATACGCAACAAATGGGCTAAGACCAAGTTGTGAGCACTAATATAGAAGAGCAACAAACTAACAGCAGAAAAGATTTTGCCAGTGCCAGTCCCCAACAACGGCGCAAAACTTGTTCGTCCGTTTGGATGACTACACGCAAGTGCACGTGGCGAACAAGCTAGTAAAATGGCTCAAGTAAACTATAAGTATCGATCCCACGGGGACTGGACTACAGTATCAATCTAATCAAGTGTCAATATAAACTGTAACTCTAAAAATGCAGAAAACAGTGTGAAGAAGAGTTTGATATTTTGTTTCCTAATTTATACTAAGTCTAAAACGAATATACAATTTGAGTTTGAACTATAAAAGTGTGAGCTGGCGGGCTAAAGCAAACGTAGCAGAGAAATAAATTATCGATACAATTTGATTAATCTTTCCTCCGGGTTAGTCAAGAATTATTGCCTATGGATTAAAACTCTCGTATTTAACCCAACTTAAGAATCATGAACCTTCCACCTACATTTACGTGACAAGAAGAAATTCATGTTCTGAGCATGGCCCGATTCCGTAATTGACTAATACGACAATTTATATTTCTATCCTGAAGGTAAATCAATTCTCAATTTTCCCAAACTAAGTAAAGATCATATCCTATCAATTCACAACTTTCCAATTTCTTGCTCTTTTGAGTTGAAACCGGACTTTTTAGATATACATTAACATTGGCCACACATTAATGCAGTAAGAACAAGAATTAATAGAACAACCATGGAAGAAAAAATGGAAAACCAAATGATCAGTAATTACATTTCACTACAAATGTTCTTAACCTCAGCAAGAAGTGAATTTAGCCACTCATTTTGTGAGTTAAACATCATCAAATGAGTGTAAATCATACAAACAATTGAAAGAAAGGATAAAGAGATAGAAAAAAACCCTAAGATTTTCGTCCCCTCAACTACCTGTAACCCACGTTCTTGCTCCACCAAGTCAGAATCCTTAAAAATGAACCTAAGTGTTCTATTTATACCTAGTGGGAATTTTTCCCGAAATAACAAGCAGCGTGTCACGGGTATCGCGGAGAACTGCCTCCCGTGACCTGGCACGGGCAACGAACCTCACTGGAATCCGGCCCTCAGGTATTTATGCCCAACGTGCCACGGCGTGCAACGTGGGGGTTGGCTAACGTGCCACGGCTCCAACGCGCACCTTCAACGCACGGAATTCCATGTTCGAGTAATTGAGTCCAACGTGCCACGGAGGCAACGCGGACCTCCTATGGAAATTGGACAACTTTTATCATCCGGGGCAGACTGCATCCGCGATGGCAGCGTGACACGGCTCCATCGCGGAGCCCGCATAAGTCATGCTTTCCTTGGCCTTTCCTTTGCACAACCAGGTCCATTCCCGAATTCTCAACATGCATATATGCTTCTAATTTTCTTTTTCCTGCCAGAGCACTTGCTAATCTTAATAGTTATTTAAATTCACCTTTAACTCTTCGTTTTTACATGAGAATGTACAAACATCAGGCTATATGGATAAACAAGACGAAATGACGCATTTATGAGTATCACTTGGGCATATAAATCTGCCCAAGATCGGGAGGCCTCAGGCAAAAACTCCTCGGACCGTCAAATTTCCAAGCCCTTTAGTAGATTCGGTGACAAGCTGGTACCACGGGCAGGTCTTTGGGCGGTCATCATCTGAGCCAGCATATAAATAGTGCTCCTAATCTCAGACCAATGAGTATAGGTATGAGTTGAAGTGAGGGTGGTGTTGACATTTGCCCAGGGCTGGCGTAGCGGAGAATATTAGGGAGACCGGGATGAAGTCTCCCTATCGCCCCTCGAGGATTGGGCCGTCTCAGACTGGGGTACCCTGCTAGTGCCCTCTCTGTCACATATCTGGCTCTCAGCCAGTTGTGGTTTTTCATGCATTGGACATTTTCTCTGTAAATAAGCAAAATAACCTAAGATTAGTAATTCACCCTATACGACATAGATCTATAGCACGACTAGAGAAGATAGGAGGGTAACCACGCTAATATACCTCATATCCTCTTGCCTATAGAATCTTGGTAAACAACACATCCATAGATAAGACTCTACTAGACACAGCTTGCAGACTCCTTGGCGCGACATTGTGATACCATGTTTGTCACGCCCCACCTTGAGAGGCATGACTGGCACCTAATGCCACACTGGGACCTAAGCGGACCTGGATGGGCATATGCACCTCTAGTGCTTGCCAGCAATCAAATCAGAGAAAATAAACTGCTACATCTCAGTGTAAATACAGCCTCAGGCCAACAAGGCCACGCAGTAAAATTGTAAAAGAAAATAGCTAACTTGACAAAGTAAAAAAAGGGATCCTATGCGACCCAGACAAGACCACCATGTTGTCTAGTTATAATAGAATAAACAGGAGGTCATATTCATACTATAGCCCACAAGGATGCTAACTAACTAGATAAACTAGGCCTACATGGCCAACCACGCAAAATATATCATACATAGGCCCCACACGGCCAATAATAACCAACCATTTAGCTTGTAGTCTGCAAGCCTCTAAGAGTGGAATAGTGGTGGGGATGAGACCCGACCTACCCAAAGATGTACAACAAAAGAAAACCCTTATAACTATCAACTCCAGAGAAAGGCTAACTGCATTGCTAAATCTGACTGATAGCTAAGAAGGTCCTGAACCATGTTATTTGTACCTTGTCGGCAAGTATGCAGCGCCGAAGATGAGCATCAATACAACAACCTCTATCGAATATGTAAGGTAGTAATGAAAATGACTAAATAGAACTAATAAAAGAGCTGAGTAACAATAGAAAGGATAAGGGTTATAACCTGAATAGACTCACAACCTGAAGTATAACTAACAAGTAAAGTAATACAAACAAGAACCTTTCTGGATGGAAGGTACGATCGGCTAGGGCAACCCACTGGACCCCCATAAGCCCTATAGCTACACCTCAATCTATATACCCTAGCATGGTCTGTGCGCGGGTGGGCTGTTGTGTGCAGCCTGCCTGCTGTGGCACGTTACCGACGCGCAGGTGGGCTGTTTTGTGCCTCCTCTTTGCCGACGTTTGCGTGTTAATTCCGTTTCCAAGCCTCTACTTCACCAACTCATGGATTAGCTCCTCAAAGTCTCAAACCTACAAAACAAAGGCTAATCATGTTGGTTGCTTTTATATCTTCACATTTATATAAAATCACATGAAAATGTATAAAATAAACTTAGATAAACAAGACTAATTTAGGTTATCAAGCGTCATTCGGGCATGCTATTTTTGCTCGTGATCACAACCCCACACTTAAAGCCTTGTTCGTCCTCGAACAACCTTTTTACATATCCGGCATATTGAGACTCCCACATAACTAATTTAGCAAGTTAATTCCAAGCTACGGCTATAATGATTACGTAAGATACAAGCTTAAAATGAATAATACTATGAAATACAACTATGTTAAGACTTCTTAACCTCAGAATGAAGCTACAATCTTCGCAAACTCATTGCAAATCCATTGATTAAAAAATCCCACATGAATTTTATCCTTCATTAAACATGTGCCCTCACGGAAAGAGTTACCCAATTTCCACACGCAAAAACAATTTTTACATCACAACATGTGTGGGTACATAAATAGAATTACACTCCTCTCACAAAGAATTCACATGCATCATGTCATGACCCATAAGCTTGCCCTTAGTGTTTTACTCCACTAATTTGAGGATGTATGAATGTAAGATCAAGTAGGACTTTTTAGGATGTAATGTAACTCAGGTACATGTAGGTACTATTATGGCCAGTAATAGTGACTATCTTTCTAAGCGCGCAATACATCACACCCTCATTGCGAACTTCCTTCCTTACCTTACCTTTTATCCTTGAGCAGTTTTCTTTTCCCTTTTGTTCCCCTTTATTTAAGCACTTTTGGCTTATTAGTAAGGAGTTTTATAAATAATTTTTAATGAATTTATTTTCTTACTCCTTAACAGTGATCAAGCCACTTCACACAAGTGCACCTTTGTCCTTTCTCCACTTCTACAACTTGCTAATTTTCCTTTCTTTTCATTCTTCTCACTCCTTCACTCTTTCAGATTTTTCTTCTTGAGCGCTTAGGAGTTTTGTATCAAATTCAAGGTTAATGAAAGTAAAGGTTAAGACATGTTGCATTATCAAAGAATAGGCTCAGGCTCAAAACGGGGCTAACTAGGATTAATTTTTCAAGGTTAGGTGAACTGAGGGATAACAATAAGGTTAATTCAAAGAAATGCCTAAATCATCTCCTACAATTCACATCCTTCATTTCGTTTCATAAACACACCTAGGGCAAGTTCTAGACAATCCACAATAACATAAAATACTCAAAAACCTTACACTCATGGCACATGCTCAATTCAAGACACATTCAGCAGACTCTTACTAAGCTCATCACAAGAATTCAAACATTAAGCTTCAATTATATTGAGTCAAATTCAAGAGCCTAAGTGTCTCAAACAAAGTTATAAACTTGCATGCTTCAACATTGAACATACTTGCATCTTACAATCATATATAGCACATAACAAGAACATCAAAGCATCAAATTCGCTGTGGTTTCAAAAAACCCGACATCTATCGACTAATTTTCCTCCAAGACGGTCGTCATCCATTCCATCGTCGGAAACAGTCCCTAACTATGCTAAAACATTATGTACAGACAAAGAAAAAAATAAATAAAAAATAAAAAAATAAAAATTTTAATCCTTCGGTTCAAGACCCCGTCGGAAAAAACCGAAAAAAGAAAAACCAACGGAGTGATGAAGTCATGCTTGACCTAACAAAAAAAAAATTTCAAATTTTTCTCATTTTATCCACACAACATTACATTCACCAACAATTTGTTAAGCACAAAAAATTTTAAATTTCCCTTGAAATTTTCCTTCACCCCACACTTAAATCATGCTATATCCTCACGCATCAATTAACTTTGTTACAGAGGGTAAGAAATGCTCCTGGGCCTTTAGGCCTAGCTAATAACATGTTTTTCCTCAACTTGCACAAGTGGGTGTTCGACCCCACACTTTTTCTCTTCCATGCTTACTAGTTCTCCTCCCCGAGAATTACTCAGACTTCCCCTCCACTGTACTTTCTTTCCACCAAAAACACAAACAAAAAAAAATGAAAATAAAAAAATCAAAAAAAAATCAAAATAACAAATTGTACCTGAGGTACTGCCTTGGGTTGCCCCCTCCCCAGCGGCCACATGTATTTTACGTCGTGGCTTGCAGTGGACTGCCTTCTCAGGACATCTCCTCATACCTGGGTTCTCTTTCGAGAACCATCTCCTTTCTTTTTGCTGTTTAGAGGACCCCAGCCTTCACCCTGTTCCTCCCTTTCTCCAACTTCTTCTCACTTTGAAGCCCTCTATCAGACTCGGGTTGAACACTTGATATTGCCTTTGGCCATGCACATGAGATCCCTCCACCCCACCCTCATCTTCTTACCAGCACACTAACTTGACAAAGGTTTCTGTAGTGTGCGGATGGGTTTATTTCTTAGTAGACATAGGAAGGTTTCTTCATCATCCTCGACCCTCATTTCAGGGTCCCTTCTTTTTAAGTCAATCACTTTGCTCCTCCGGTAGCCAAGAATGGCCGTCCCAGTCAGGGTACCTGGTCATCAACCTGAAAATCTAAAACAATAAAATCAGCAGGTATAATAAATTTACCTACTTTGATGAGAAGGTCCTCTATGATGCCATCAGGTGTCACTCGCGACTTGTCAGCCAGCTGCAGCATCAACCTTGTCGGCCTCGGTTTTCCCAACCCCGGTGTGTTGAACAGGTCAGGGCATTAGATTAACTGCTGCCCTAAATCACACAAAGCTTTCGAGCACCTCAGCTTTACCAATTTTATGGGGAGGGTAAAACTCAGGAGTCTTTGAGCTTCTTTGGCATTTTGCTCAATACCACTGTGACTGCACTCCTCGGTCAGTGCTACAGTCGACCATCCACCAATCTAACTTTCATTCGCCATCGCGTCCTTCAAATTATTTAGCATACTTGGGCATTCCTGCAAGACATCAATAAGAGGCAAATTTATGTGAAGTTCTTTGAAACTCTCAAAGAACTTTTGAAACATTCCTCCTCCTTGCTCTTTTTGAATCTGGGGAAGGGTGGTGGTCTTTGCTGGCTGCTGAGAGGTTACGCATTTTGTTGCCCAGCACTCACGATGTTCTCTAATATCGGTGAATGGTCTGGTCTTACCAACTCCCATTCATGCACCTCTTTTTCTCAACTCTTTAGGTTCTGCATTAGCTAACTGCCTTCCGCTTCTAAGACTGATGGCATTGACTTGTCGGGGGTTAGGATCTGTGTCGGCAGCCAATCCCCCTGGTGGCCTCATGTTTTGAGAAAATTTGCTATTTGACCCACTTGTTTTTCAAGATTGCGGGTGGCTACTTGCTGATTCATTAAGTCTGTTGCCATCCTCGCCTGATTTTCTGCTAACTGATTCTGTCTCCATGATTTTCTACGAGTGTCTCCTCAATGCGGCTGCTACTATGCCCTCAATCTGCCTATTCTGCGATACTGATGTTGTTGAGGTTGCATAAAATTCTGCTTTTAGTTTTCACCCCAAGAAGAATTCGGGTGGCCTGCCAATTTTCTGTTGGAGTTGTTCCCAAAATTCTGATTCCGTTGCACATTACCAACAAAATTGACTGATTCCGGATTGGCTCCACAAGATTCTGCGTTGAGCCCATTATTTACTACAAATTTCACACCAGCTAGGAGCTTGCTGAACTGCATTAACCTGGCCCTGGTGTTGGTGCATACTCAAGTTTATTGAACTGAGTCATGATTTGATGTTGGAACAGAAGCTAACTTGTGCTGCCAAGGCATTCAAACCATCTGTACATCAGCCTGGTCTTCTTCCTGCCCCTCTTGATGACTGTTGTGCCACTGGATTTCCTTGTGCAATTCTGTTCAACAAAGTGTACAACTCATCGTATGTCTTCTCCAAGGCTTGCCCACCCGTTGCAGAGTCTAGTAATATTTTTGTGTGTGGGTCTAGACTTTCTACAAAGGTATGGGCCAGCACTTCATTCGGTGCGTGATAGAGACGATCTCTCAACAACTGACTTGAATCTTCTTAAATATAAATTCTCATCAAGCTTTTGCTTGAAACTTAGTATCTGACTTCTCAACTGTAGTTTGCGGAAAGAATGCGATAAGGAACTTCCCTAGCCAAGATCGTCCATGAAGTAATGGAGTTCGGTGAAACCAGCCTTCAGCCACTTTTCGCCTCTCCCAACAATGAAAATGGGAAAGGGTCAATCGGACATAATCTGAGGACACTCCGGTGAGACCCAGGCATTGTCACTAATCTCTAAAAGCTCTGTAAGTCTTTGTGCGGGTCCTCATGTGCCACCCAGTGAATTGACCACTAGAATGTAACAGTTGCACCATGTTTTGTTTAAGCTCAAAGTTCCCTCCAGGCTCCAGTTTATGGATACTAGAGGTCACATTCGTCGCTAGTGGGATGGCCACTTCGCGAGCGAGACTCTTCTTTGCCATTGCTTCCGACAACTGTGCTTGCCCGCGGTAGTTGTTGTTGTCCCTTTGTGAAGTCTCTTCAGCTTTTTCTCAGAGCTCTCTCCTTTGCAAATGGATTTGATGTTCCGGTTCAAGCAGCAGTTCCCCAAGCTCTCTATTTCTAGCCGGCTCGGCGGGACAACTGTCACTGCAAATAGACAGACTAAGACCAAGTTTCTCAACACTTAGGAAAATTTAAAAATCATAAAAATAGATAAGTTATCAAAACTTCATGGATTCCTAGCAGCAGCGCTAAAACTTGACGACTCATTTTCACATCGGCGCGTCCGCAAGTGTACGAGGTCGTGCTAGTAATATAGTGGCTCTTTTAAGAACCGAGATTGTCGAACCCACAGGGACTGGATCATTCCTCTAACTATCCATTTCTAGTGTGATCTTAAATACCTAAATATTGGTTATAGACATTTTTCGATTAAGATTAATTAAGTCTAAGTTTGGGTCAACGAAATATTCTGAAATTACTCTAGGAGCAACATAGAGTTAAGAACCAGATAATCATACGAGACTACGATTTGTTCACATCGAGCGCGTCCGCAAGTGTACGGGTCGTGCAAGTAATATAGTGGCTCTTTTAAAGAACCGGATTGTCGAACCCACACGGACTGGACCCATTCCTCTAACTATCCATCTCTAGTGTGATCTTAAATACCTAAAGTATTGGTTATAGACATTTTCGATTGAGAATAATTAAGTCTAAGTTTGGGTCAACGAAATTTTCTGAAATTACTCTAGGAGCAACATAGAGTTTAAACCAGATAATCATGCGAGACTACGATTTACAATGGAAGAAGCATGGAACTATCAATTGTTATTTCACATAATTAAAATTGCATGTTCATGGTCTTTCGAGCCTCTAAACATGGCAATCTAGCCACACTGCATCATTGTGAGCGAGGAGTTTAATTTTCTAGTCGCGGGCAATCAATTATGTTGTGGTTTACGGGGAAACGATTAGGGACTT
>JACEIK010005881.1:12641-28114 GCA_018107945.1 Datura stramonium
GTCCCTGTGGGTTCGACAATCCGGTTCTTAAAAAGAGCCACTATATTACTTGCATGACCCGTACACTTGCGGATGCGCTCGATGTGAAAAAGAGTCGTCAATGTTCATGCCATGGGTCGACTTGGAGTCTTTCAAGGCTCCTTGTCCCGTGTTACGATCCGGGTCTACGTTCGGGTTGTGACATCCCTATTTTGAGCTTTATTTGATCATTTTTATTTGATTAACCTGTACATTACCCATTTTTATGATGAAACTGTTTTGGCCATGGTCCCTCCTTTGACATTTTGAACCTCAACCCAGGAAAAATGCCTAAGTTGAGGGTAGGGGTGCATAGATCATGGGATGGAGAAAAAGGAAAAGAAAGGAAAATGGGTTAAAAATGAGGCGTGGTGTGACAAGAAAACAAAAAACTAGCTGAAAAAGGAAAAAAATGAAAATAAAATACAATAGAAAAAGGAAGGAAAAAAGGAGAAAAACACACCACACCCATATATTACATGAAAATGGAGAAAAGGGAGGAAAAAGTTGAAGAAGTGAAAGTAGGGTGAAAGGTGTAATGTGAAGCCACAAGTGTGTAGCTCCAAGGAGGGCTTAGTCAGTTATTATCATATTTACCATACCCAACTCGAAGCCTACATTACAAGTCAAAAAAATTCCTATAGTGATTCTAGTTTAGTTGTCCAAAGAGCCGAAGTAGAAAAAATAAGGGCAAGCCTATGGTATCCAACATGCAGTATTTGGAACTTCTTTGGGAGAGTGAGAATCCCATTTGTTTAGTCCCAAGTTCATCATATTATATATCTGTGAGTGTTGGGGACTTCTTTTGTTGTGAGGGTACCTGATTTGTGTTGCATTTTACCAATTATCTGTATGAATAGCATTGATGATAGCTCACTTCTCCGCTGATAGTTGAATTCCATATCTTGATCCATATATGTCATTGATTGTGATTACATGTATGCATAGTTGACTTAGATTGAATGGAAAAAGGGTCAAAAGATAATTATGTTTTATAGTGAAAATTTTGTTGTGGTTGTTGTAGGTATTCTAGGTTTACTTTATAGTTAAGTGTCGTTTTTAGTTTTTGTTTTCATTGCTTGAGGACATGCAAAAGTCTTAAGTTGAGGGTGTTGATGTGTTGTGAGTTTAAAACACTTTTGATGCTTAAAACAGGGAAAATAGCATGGACTTAGGTGTTTTTATATGGATATGAGGTGCTTTTACTTTATTTTCAGAAAAAATACATGTTGGAGTTGAATTGTGCAAAAGATGGAGAAAAAATACAAAAAAGAGGCTTAGTGTGAATCTCAGTACAAGCCATACCATCTTGGTATGAGCCATTCTAAGAATCATGGAAAGGTCCAGGAGAAAATCATGAAGTAAAGCCAAGTTACGACTCATGGTATGAGCCATACCATCCTTGTATGAGCCGTACCATGGAAAACGTGAAAATTTCCAGAAGAAATTACACAGGCCAAGTATCTTGGTACAGGTGGCACTCACGAGTTGTGAAACCTACCTGAAATCCGTATCAAGAAATCGTGGAAAAGAATGGAAGAATGGATGACAGGCAAAAGTCAAGGTACAAGGAGTTATGGATCATCGAATGAAGGTACGAATCGTACCCAGCCATCCATGGAAGTTAACAGAAGATGTTAGAAATTGCAAGATCAAGCCATGGGAAGATTTTATGACTCGTAGGTTCTTAGTACGAGTTGTACCATATCTCAACACTTAGCTAGATTCAGCAGAAGCTAGCCAACGTACGAGTCAAGGTACGACCCGTACAATGCTGTTACGGGTCGTTGGTAAAGGTCGCGACAGTTTTTGGTAGTTTTCCTGTTTACTTAGGAGAAGATTCCAATTATTTGTATAAATACTTTTTAGGTTATTTTTAGTAGATAAAAGCGCAGAGAAGTAATTAGACACAATTAGGGACAAGTTGTTATGAATTTTAATTCAAGTCTTGAATATTTCTTTCTTGATTTTCTTCTTTATTCTTGGATTATTCAACATAAATTCTTTCAATATTCAATGCAGATTTTCTTTCAATCATCCTTGTAAGTATTCAATTATATGTTTGTCTATGAATGCTAATAACAATCTTACAATGATGAGAGGCTAAAACCTCCACAACTAGGATTGTGGGAACCATGCTGGATTAACATACTAGGGTTACACGAAGTGATTCAAAACCAATGTTAAACACTTGTATAGTATTCTCTTCATCGTTAATGATTCTTAACGAAGCGCAACGTTAAGACTTGCCCAAATTCTTTACTTGATTGAACCTAGAGAAGTAAAGATTAGGAAAAGAGAATTACAACAAAGCCTTGGTATTTATGGGTCATTGTATAACTTTAGCTCTGGTCGCAAGATAGTTAATTTGGCACAAATTGATAATAGGTGAAATTGAAATCACCCATGAGACCTAACCCGGTGATTGAGTGTAGTCATCCAATAGGGACGAACCAGTTGTTTGGATGAACCCTAGTTATCAGTTCTACAAGTAAGCATTGGGATAGATCACGAGTGAAAAACCTAAAGTACTTATGAACCCATGGGGAACAATTATCCTAGTTAATTGCAAATCTTTAGAAACAACAACCGATTTTAAATCTTATTTTATAACTGTTTTCTATACCCCCCCCCCTTTTTGGAGATAACATACCTAAAAGCTTAAATACCTGCATTAGTCTAGTTCTTACCATATTCCCTATGGTTTCGACCCCAACCTTTGTTGGGATCTTTATTGATAATGTCCGCTTCATACTTTAATAGGAGTGTGAGTTTGAGTGTTATCAAGGATCGAAGCCTAATGAAAAAAAGAAAGGGTGCAAGTGTTGAAGAATATTTATTCTATTAATATGGAGAAAAAAGGAAAAGGATTTGAAAATAAAAATAAAACTAAAGAAAGAAATATAATTATTGACCGCTCCTTGATAATGACATATAATAATGAGTTTAAAGAGATAAGAAAATAAAGAAAAGTAGTGGGTGAGAAGATAAAGATAATAATTTGTAAATTGAAGATTGCACCAAAAGAATGTAAGAATTTGTGATGTATTAAAGTTATTAGGGAGGATAGTTACTATTTTATCCAAATAATTCATAATCTTCCTTATCCTACATTACAACATTTTAATTCATACTTGATCTTAAATTTGATGTTCTTATATTAGTAGAATATTCACACTAACGACATGCCTATGGTGTATCATATGTTACATGAAAAGTTCTTTGTGAGAGTGAGCTTAATTTGAATTCTATGCCCATATATGTAATATTTAATATTTTTTTCGTGCAAGTGATGGGAAACTCACTTGTTTGTTGAGGGCACATGATTGACAAAAGATAGGTAAATTGATTAATCCATTGGTTTAGTGACATAGAAGTATTTGTCGAAGTGTAGACTTATTGAGTTAGTTCATAAGCTCGATCGTCTTGAAGAGGTTGTTCATGATTATTAATTGTATGTGTTGGATGAATCATGTCGTGATAAGAACTTGTTGTTTGAATGGGCATAATAACCCTAACCTGAGCAAATCTATTCAATTGGCATAGATATGTATTTTTATGTGTTTGATGTTTAGGTGCATATTGAGATACTTGAAGCTATATTAAAGAGAAATGGGCAAGCAATCATAAAAAATGATTAAAAAAGAATCAACATTGTGGAGCGTCACGAAAGAAGTGGAAAATATAAAACTAAACTAGAAATTGTGCAACCTCTTTGTCACGACCTAAACATAGGCTCGAATCTAGACATAGAACCTAGAATCATAAATGGCTCCAAATCAACTATAACATGAACATGATAACGAAAATCAACATGAGCATAACTAATAACTAAATTTTGAAATAGCAAAAGTCTGAATAAAAAACGTCTATCCAATGGGAATATCATAACACTGAATTCGAAGCTGAATATACAATTCAATGTCTGAAAAGCCTCTACTAACTGAAGAGATACTGGAACAAGTCCCCAGCTATCTCTAAGTCTGAAACAAAACCGACATGACGATACTGAAATGATATCCTCAGAGGATGAGGACTCACCTAAGGCAGGGTCTAAGCTAGAACAAGAGCTAAAACTAACGACGCGTCTGAGTTTGATCGCTAGGACCTGTATCATGAAACGATACAACATAGAGTATATGGTCAGTACTTGAAATGTACTGAGTATGCAAGGTAGGTAAATTAGACTGAGTAAGTAAAAACTGAAAACAAGCATATCATAAATCACAACATCATGAGATTCTGAGAGTAAAGACTACATGCTGATATCTGAAAAACATGAATAGATGTAAACTGGATCTCATAACTTAATCAAATGACCCAAAACAAAAAATAAATGCATATGAGTTTCCATATCTGAAAACATAAGTAAAAGCTTACAAACTGATCCTTGGATTGAACCTGCTGAAAACATGATATCATATTTCATAGTACATGCATTACTTAAATCATGAAGAATAATAGGAGACTCATCTTAACCGATAACCATTGTGTATGAGCACATGATGATCCCACGTCTTGCCCACGTAGAGGAGGGACATCCTAAGACTTTCCAGGGCAAAGAATTAAGCTAGGTGTGATATCACGGTGTGCCCTTGGTCAGGGGAAATGCTCTCTTGAGAGACCCCAAAGTACACCTACATTGGCGCGTAGTTTAAGAAACTGGGGAACCTTGGAACCCCTAGCCTACTCGGTGCTAGACACTACTCCCAAAACACATATAATTCTCATATAATCATATATCAAAACATAGCTTAAATCTTAACATATGGGGAGTCTTGACTCCAAATCTTAAGATAATTGAACTTATTAGCCTTGGCTAAATCATGAAATCATGCTTAACTTGAGTGGGCTTGCCCAAATACTAAAGTCATGCTTGCATGAAATAGACTTCATAAGAAAAATTATAAATACATACATGGGTAATTTGTAAGCATCCATACATGATATATATTTCATCATACTTCAAATCATCAATCATTAACTAGACTTTTTTATTAACTTGCGTAATTGGGCAAAATCTTCTAAAACATGAACTTATGAGTTTGCAATCAAAACATATATAAAATCTGCCCATTGAACATCAAACATACTTTAGAACATAGAGGGGATCAACCCATAAAGTAAGAATTCTATGAAATTAGATTGAAATCCCTTTTTTATCATAACTTTAAATTAAAACTTTGTTCATGAAATTGAGAAGAACTATGAGCATGAGGGTGGAAGAAATCCTCATTCCTGGCCTCAAATACCTGAAAGAATCAAATCTACACCCGCCCAAGAAAGCCTAAAGAAATTTGAAGGGAAATTAGACAATTCTAAGCTTGATCCTCAATGGAGAGTTCTAGGCTTGCATGCATTAGAGGAGAATGGTTAGAATAGGCTTAACCTCTCTTAAAACTTTCCTAACAAAGCTTAAAACGACTTAGTTTGGGGCTTAGGGGCTTAGTATTTATGAAAACATCCTTGCTAAATTCGTAGAAAAAGTGACACTACCAATCGCCACGAGCGACATAACAAGTCATTGGGTCTACTAATGACTTGTGGTCCTCTCTCATCATCTTCACTGAAAAAATCCTCATTTACTGAACTTCCTCTCCCCAAGGTTCACTTGACGAGTCATTAGGTGCATGACAACTTGTTACTTCCTTTTGTCTTGATCATTGGGAATCCTGATAATGGGCCACCTAATGAGTCATGAAGTGACACCATGGCTCGTTCCTTAACCCGTTAGATCTCCTGGTATGCAACTTTCTCTACACACATAATGACCACACTAATGACTTATTGAGTCACGTGATGAGTCATTCCTCAACCTGTCGCCATCTGTAAAACTTCTTTGAAATTGGGCTCCTCATAACGGGTCACTTAATGGCCCATTATGTCACACCACGAGTCTCTAGAAGACTTATTCTATGACCTAGCTTTGATTTACCTGCTTTCTCCATTTAAACTCTCGGGTCTGATCATAGGGACTTTTGAGGCACTACAACATCTACCCCTTGGCGACATTCATCCTCAAATGTGGGTAAACCTACTTAATAGCTGGGGAAAGGAACTGAAATCTCAAATACTGAACATCTGAAGCTGAAAACTGATGGAGTGACTGACTTCGGACTAATATACATGACTAAACTGAATTCATGAATCATACATACATGCACTAATATAACGAAAACTAAGAGACATGAACTAACGATGTACTGAATAGAGTACTAAGGAGAAAACTGATACCTCATGCTGGAACTGAGTCAGAAAGAATAGATGCGGATATTTAGCCATCATATCTACTTCCGCTTCCTACATAGCTCCCTCAACAAGATGATTTCTCCATAGAACCTCTACTGAACCTACTTCTTTATTCCTCAACTTTCGAACCTGACTATCAAGGATCTCAACAGGAACCTCATCATAGCTAAGATCATCCTTTACACCTATTCTCTCCATCAGGACAACCAAAGTTGGATCACCAACGCACCTTTTTAATAATGATACATGTAAAACTGGATGTACCGAAGTCAACTCGACCGGTAGCTCCATTTCATAGGCCACCTTACCAACATGTGTCACCATCCTATATGGGCCAATATATCGGGGACTAAGATTATCTCTCTTTTCAAACCTCATCACTCCATTCATGGGTGACACCTTCAGAAACACCTAATCATCAACTTCAAACTCCAGTTCTCTCCTCCTCGCATCACCATAAGACTTTTGATGGCTCTGAGTTGTTTTTAGCCTTTTCCTTATAAGCTGAACTTTCTCCGTATACCTCATGAACTGAATCTATCCCTATTAACGTATCTTCACCTAGCTCGAGCCAACAATTAGGCGATCTACATCTCCTCCCATAAAGAGCCTCAAACGGAACCATCTGGATGTTAGAGTGATAATTATTGTTATAAGAAAACTCGATAAGAGGTAAATGCTCATCCCAACTACCTTTGAAGTCGATCACACATGCTCTCAATATATCCTCACGAGTCTGAATGGTCCACTCAGCCTGACCATCTGTCTATGGGTGAAAATCTGTGCTAAACTTGACCTGAGTCCCAAGTTCCTTTTGAAACGATCTCCGAAATTGCAAGGTGAACTGATTACCTCTATCTAAAATGATGGACAATGGGACCCCATGCAACTGAAATAACTCTACTGTACAATGTAGCATAATCCTCCGCTGAGTCGATAGTTTTGATTGGTAGAAAATGGGATGCTTTGGTCAACCTATCTACAACCACCCAAATAGAGTCATACTGTCAACGTGTACAAGGTAACCCTATGATGAAATTCATATTGATCTATTCCCACTTCTAAGTGGGAATACTATTGTCTTGTAGCACACCTTCCGGTCTTTAATGCTCAACCTTCACTTGTTGACAATTCAGACACTTAGCCACAAACTCATGTATGTCCTTCTTCATGCCATTCCACCAATAGACTTCCCGTAGGTCACGATACATCTTGGTGGCACCTGGATAGATAGAATATTGAGAACCATGAGCCTCCTGCAAAATCGCTACCTAAAATCACCAACATCTAGAACACATAAATGACCCTGATGTCAAAGCACACCATCTCCCCTTGGGAGAAGACCTCCACCTTCTGGCTCTGAACCGCTTCCTTCAGCTTCACCAAAATAGGATCCTCATCTTTCCTAGCCTTGACCTTAGTCACCAAAGAGGATTCTAAACCATTTTGAACAATGACACTGCCATCTGTCGAATCCACAAGGCGAACCACTAACCGTCCAAGTTGATGCACATCCTTTACCAACTCCCTGCTTCCATCTTCCACATGAGAAACACTCTCCATGGACAGCCTCCTAAGGGCATCCGCCACTATATTGACCTTGCCCGAATGATAAAAGACACTCATGTCATAGTTCTTAGGAAGCTCTAACCATCTCATTTGTTGCAAATTCAAATCCTTCTAAGTGAACACATACTGCAGGCTCTTATGATACATAAACACATCCACATGGACCCCATACAAGTAGTGTCTCCAAATCTTCAATGAGAATACCACCGCTACCTACTCTAGGTCATGCGTTAGGTAATTCTTCTCATGAGTCTTAAGTTGTCTAGGGGCATACATAATAACCTTACCGTGCTACATCAATACACATCCAAGACCAACCTAGAGGCATCACTATACACAACGAATCCATCTGTACCCTCAGGTAGGGTAAATATTGGGGCTGAAGTCAGTCGAGTCTTTAACTCTTGAAAACTCTTCTCACAGGCTTCCGACCGTTGAAATTTAACTTTCTTTTGGGTTAGCTTAGTAAACATTCCAGAAATGGATGATAATCCTTCAAAAAAACTCCTATAATAGCTAGTTAAACCCAAGAAATTCCTGATGTATGAAGGACTAACTGATCTAGGACAATTCTTCACAGCTTCTATTTTTTTAGAGTCCACGTGCACACCCTCACTTGACACTACGTGGCCCAAAAATGCTACTGAGTCCAATCAAAACTTTCACTTGCTAAATTTAGAAAACAATTAGCAATCCTTGAGATTTTGTAGCACAATCCTCAAATGAGCAGCATGCTCCTCCTCGCTTCGAGGGTATATGAGAATGTCTTCTATAAAGACAATCACGAACATGTCCAAATATGTCTTAAACACACTATTCATCAAATCCATAAAAGTTGCAACAGTATTCATTAGTCCAAAAGACATAAGTACAAACTTATAGTGACCATACCAAGTCCTAAAAGTTGTCTTCAGAATATCACTCTCCTTAACTCTGAGCTGATGATAGCTGGATCTAGGATCTATCTTTGAGAAACACTTAGCACCCTGAAGTTTGTCAAACAAGTCATCAATTCTGGGGAGGGGATACTTGTTCTTGATTGGAACCTTGTTCAACTGCCGAGAGTCAATGCACATACGAAGAGACCCATCCTTCTTTCAAACAAAGAGAACTGGTGCACCCCATGGGGACTTTCTAGGTCTGATGAATCCCTTATTTAGAAGATACTTCAATTGCTCTTTCAACTCCTTTAGCTTAGCTATAGACATCCTATAAGGAGGAACAGATATAGGCTGCGTATCGAGGAGAAGTTCAATACCAAAGTCAATCTCCCGATCGGGAGGGACTACTGGTAGATCATCTAGGAAAACCTCCAGATACTCACACACTATAGGGACAAATTGAAGAGTCGGAGTCTCAGATGTAGCATACTTAACTCAAACTAGATGGTAAACATAACCCTTGAAAATCATCTTTTTAACCTTAAGGTAGAAAACGAGGCGACCTACAGGCACTGCTGAACTACCCTTCCATTCTAGAATTGGCTCACCCGGAAATCGGAACTTTATCGTACGGGTTCTATAATTCACTGAGGCATAACATGCATGCAATCAATCCATACCAAATATAACATCAAAATCAGTCATGTCTAACTCTACTAGATCTGCTGAGGTGACTTTATAAAGGACTTTGATAGGGAAATTTTTGTATACCCGTCGAGCTATAACTGAGTCACTAACTGGATTAGAGACTAAGCAGGGTTCTGACATAATTTCAGGACTGACTCCAAAGTTAATAGCGACATAAAGCGTCACAAATAATAAAGTATCCCCTGGATCTAACAATGCATATACATCAAGATGAAATACTTGCAACATACCAGTGACCACATCTGGAGAGACCTCCTGCTCCTGACGTGATGAGAGGGCATAGAACCTATTTTGCCGCTGACCACCACCTGCACTAGTGGATGCATCCTATTGAGTTGAGCGTGCTAGTGGAGCTTCTAAACTGATAATTTGGTTATGATTAATACCATCACCCTGTCTGGCAGAAGGGCGGTCTCTAAGCAAATATCTAGGGTTCCCACACCTGAAACACACACCTAAACCCACTAGGCACTCTCCAATGTGCTTCCTGCCACACTTGCTATAAACTAGAATGTTAGTCTCTCCTGACCTACTTCCCTAACCTCTTGAGCCTGATGTTCTCCCCCTATGCAAGTGCCTAGATCTAGATGGCACACTAGCTAGCGATGGAGCTGGAGTTGACAGTCTCTGATGATACTATTGATGATGGCCACACTTGACCTCTGCTGGAAAAACCTAATACCGCTCGTTATAGCCCTCTTGGCCTCTCTCTCCTTATGTTTCATCTGATCCACCTCTATCTGCTGGGCGTATATGACCAATCGAGAGAAGTCTAGGTTATTATTCAGCATTGTCTTCCTACACTCCTTGACCAGCGAGTCAGACACTCCATACACAAAACTGTTCATATGGACACTCTAGTCTACCACCATCTCTGGTTCATACTTGGATAGTCGGATGAACTTCAAGGTGTAATCTTGGACAGTCATATTATTTTTCTTCAAATTGACGAACTCCGTGCCTTTGCCTCTCTCAACTCCCTAAGGAAGAATCTGTCTAAGAAAAATGTCATGAACTCATCCTACCTTACAGGAACTGAACCCACTACTCTACCGTCACTCCATTGATGGTACCAAATATAAGCAACCCATTTTAGCTGATAGGAGGCTAAGTCTGCGCTCTCTTCTCCCATAACCACTATAATCTAGGTGATTTTTTAATCTCCTTCATAAACTCATATGGGTCCTCATCCACTCTCGACCCGATAAACTCAAGGGGATTCATCCTAATGAAATCCAAAACTTGAGCTGTCCACTGTGCTACCATTCTGCAGGACACGGGCCACCGCCTGCTGTTGACTTAAGCGGTCGAAGCCTGGGCCAACATCTGAAAAGCTTCCCTAAACTCAGCATGAGAGACCTGCTCGAGCAAAGAACCTGTTGGGGTTGGCAGGCTTGTTAGTGCCCATCTCTATTTCCATATTCATCGCCATTTCCACTCCTATTCCTTCTACCATTCACTCAACGTAGAGGTATGATTCTGAAAATGCACATAGCACGAGTTAGAAGGATAGAGAGATAGTTCATCGCATGACATAGATCATTAAAGAAGGAAAATTTCCTAAAATATTTCATAGCCTCTTTGCCAAAAGTGTGGAACGCTTCACACCCATGAAAAAGAATCTACTTAATGTGGCTTTCAGATACCCTTGTACACTTCAAAACCTAATGATCTAATATAAAGTTTTTCACGATCCAAACATAGGCCCAGATCTAGACATAGAACCTAGAACCACAAATGGCTCCAAGTCAACCCATGGCATGAACATGGTAACTAAAATAAACTTGAGGACAACTGATAACTAAATTTTGAAATAGCAGAAGTTTGAATAACAAAATGTCTATCCAACGGTAATATCATAACACTGAATCTGAAGCTGAATATATAAGTCTATGTCTGAAAAGCCTTTACTAATTAAGGAGATGTTGGGACAAGATCCCAGTTATCTCTAAGTATGAAACAAACTAACATGAAAATACTAAAAGGTAGATATCCTCGGAGGATAACGCCTCACCGAAGGCAGGGTCTGAGCTAGAACGAGAGCTGGACTAAAGCGCATCTGAGTCTGATTGCTAGGACTTGTATAATGAAACGATACAGTATAGAGTATGTGGTCTATACTTGAAATGTACTGAGCATGCAAGGAAAGTAAAACAGGCTGAGTAACTAAAAATTGAAAGCATACATATNTCAATCAACTGATTAATAAATCCCACGTCTATACTTGAAATGTACTGAGCATGCAAGGAAAGTAAAACAGGCTGAGTAACTAAAAATTGAAAGCATACATATCATAAATCACAACATCATTAGATACTGAGAGTAAAGATTGCATGCTGATATCTGAAAACATGAATAGACCTAAACCGGATCTCATATAAGAATGAAATAACCCAAATTTGAAAATAAATACATATGGCTTGCCATATCTGAAAACATAATAAAAGGCTCATAAACTAATCCTTGGATCGAACCTACTGAAAATATGATATCATATTTCATAGTACATGCATTACTGAAATTATGAGAAATAATGAGAGTCTCGTCTGAACCGGCAACCACCATGTATGAGCGCATGATGATCCCACATCCTGCCCACATGGAGGAGGATCATACTATGCCTTTCTAGGGCAAAGTATTAAGTAAGGTGTATATCACTATGTGCCCTTGGGTAGGGGAAATGCTCTCTTTAGAGGCCCCAAAATATACCTACGTTTGTGCATAGTTTATGAGACTGGGGAACCTTGGAACCCCTAGCCTACTCGGTGCTAGACACTACACCCAAAACATATATAATTCTCATATAATCATATATCAAAACATAGCTTAGATCTTAATATATGGGGAGTCTTAACTCCAAATCTTGAGATAACTGAACTTATTAGCCTTGGCTAAATCATGAAATCATGTTTAACTTGGTGGGCTTGCCCAAATCTTAAAATGATGCTTGCATGAAATAGACTTCATAAGAAAAATCATAAATACATACATGGGTAATTTGTAAATATCCATACATGCTAGATATTTCATTACACCCGGAATCATCAATCATAAACTAGACTTTTTTATAAACTTGCATAATTAGGCAAAATCTTCTAAAACTTTAACTTATGAGTTTGTAATCAAAATATGTATCAATCTGCCCATTAGCCATCTAACATACTTTAGAACAGGGAGGGGATCAATCCATAAGTAATTTGTAAGAATTCTATGAAACTAGATTGAAATCCCCTTTTGATCATAAATTTAAATTGAGACTTGATTCATGAAATTTAGAAGAACTATGAGCATGAAAATGGAAGAAATCCTCATTCATGGATTCATATACCCCAAAGACTCAAATCTACTCTTTCTCTAGAAAGCCAAAAGGAATTTAAAGGGAAATTAGAGAATTCTAAGCTTGATCATCAATGGATGGGTCTAGGATTGTATGCATAGGAGGGGAATGATTAGAATAGGCTTAACCCCCCTTAGAACACTCCTAACAGATCTTAAAACGACGTAGTTTAGGCTTAGGGGATCAGGATTTATGAAAACTCCCTTATCAAATTTGCAAGAAAAGTGACAGTGGCAATCGTCATGAGGGATTTAACGAGTCGTTGGGTCTACTAATAACTCGTGGTCCTCTCTTGTCATCTTCACTAGAAAAATTCTCATTTAATGAACTTCCTCACCCCACGGGTTACTTAAAGAGTCGTTAAGTTCACAATGACTCATTACTTCCTTTCGTCCTGATCACTAGGAATCCTGATAACGAGCCACCTTACGAGTCGTGAAGTGACACCACGACTCATTCCTTGACCTATTAGATCTCTTGGTGTGAAACTTTTCTCTGCGCACTTAACTACCACACTAATGACTCATTGAGTCACGTGATGAGTTGTTCCTCGAGCTGTCGCCACTGGTAAAACTTTTTTGAAATTGGGGTCCTCCTAACGGGTCACTTAACGACCTGTTATGTCACACCATGAGTCTCTGGGTGACTCATTATGTGATCTGGCATAGATTTTTCTACTTTCTCCATTTCAACCCTTGGGTCTGATCTTTGAGACTTTCAGAGCATTGCACCCTTATGGTGCAAGCCACCAGTTGTGAAACTAAGGGTAGCACAAGGGAATCATGATTCTGAAGTTTTTTGCTCATGCCTGTGGGTTTTGTGATCTGATTTGAATTAATTTTTAAAATCCGAGGTCTTCTAATACTCTATAAATATGATTTTGCATGTTGTTTTAGGGAGGGGGGTTATACATATTTTAAATGTAGAGAAAGGGTATGAAAGTTCCACGACAGTTTTTCTTCTCCTTCATCTTACTTTTATTCATTAAATCTTATAATCTAATGAACTCTTATCATTGTATGAGAAATATAAGAAGATAAACTTTATAATTCTAGGGTTGTGGGTATTTACATGATGGTTGAAGTTTTACAATCATTTCTACTTATTGAAATTTCTACTAGTTAATTATTTACTTCATTTTTATCTTAATTATTTTATTTCTTGATCACCTTTGAAATACTATTTGTCTCTCATTAATTGGACTCGAGAAGGGGAATTATGAACATAATAAAAATAAGTAGGGCTTGTTCATAAACCTCTAAGGATAGGGAATCATTTTCCTAATGAGGATAGAAATATACCCTTTAGTCTTGATCAGTTGATTATAGAAGATATATAAATTCACATTGTTATTATTTGACTACCATAGAAATATAGCCTCTAGGAATAGTTAAGTAGGCTTAGAGTTATCGGAAAGATGCTCAATAAGTAATATCAACATGTAACTAGTAACTCGAAAAATTATTAAGTGTGATGACTGAATGATTCAACCGGATTATTAAGTTATCCATGTCCCTAGATCTTTATCTCTTCTTATTGCAAAACATTTTCACTAGCCTGTGATATTTTTACCATTTTTTATAGTTAACTGTTAGCATAATAGAACCCGAAATTGTTGATTTCTTGAATAGTTAAAATAAGAATTCTATTAAGATGATAAATCTTACAAGTCTCTTATGGGTATCATATCTTAATTCATAAATTCTATATTACTTGTATACTTATGTGTATGTTTGGGAGCAACATAATAGTTCTAAGTATCTCAAGTTTCGATGCATGTCTTGCTTATCTGGTTTGCATTATTGGCCCTAGGATGCTGAAATGTGTGAGCATTAATTTTTAACTTTAAAAAAATCTATAATAGATCATCAACACAATAATTTAAGATCCAATATCTCAAACAAATGAGATCTTATGAGATAAATGAAGAAGATGAAATGCCCGACATTATGTTTAGATATTTCATTTGGAGTTTATTGTATGTTGTACATAACTTCTAGACATGTTCAAATATCATGCAATTTTTTCCAATTAGTATTTCATCATTTTATCAACTATGGTATTGTTGATATACAATTTTTTTCTTCATATTTTTTGATTAATTATTTAAACTTCTAAAATTTTAAATAAAATAAAATAAATATTTATGAATTGGAGTAGTGAGCTGCAATGGGCAGTAAGGCATATGCAAGGCAAATCTCCACAAGCAAAGGTATATAGAATGATGGCGGTAGTTGCGACTTATTATGTATGGCAGGAGAGGAACCAAAGGATTTTTCAAGGGAATAATCAACATGTCAATTGCATTACTAAAAGGATTGTCTAAGAGATACACATGAGAGCTGCGAATAGACCAAGAATTGCACACTGATTGGTTGATTATAATTATACCCTGTCTAAGCTGGGGGTTGCTTGGCATGTTAGAGTTCAATAGGTTTGAAGTTTACTAAGCTAACTACTGGGGCTGAATGTAAGTAGCAAAGCTCATTTGTTCTGTTAAGGTCCCACTTTGGTAATAAAATATATTTACCCAAAAAAAAATAATAAATAAGGGTATCTAATAAAATTATTTTTAAAATATTTTTTTAAAACGTAAAAAATAACATGATAAAAATGAACTAGATGGAATACTTGAATTTAAAGTAAACTAGAAATACTCACAAGATTTTAAAATAGTAGTTCTTTCATTAAACAAAGGATCAAGTTTGTAC
>JACEIK010005881.1:31440-71096 GCA_018107945.1 Datura stramonium
CACACATTAACCCCCTCCAGTGGGCGAAATAGCGATTTCCATCTTAACTCAACACCGAACATTCATAAAGATATAAAACTTATGATGAAACAAAACGAATCATCAAATGAGTAAATTCTTATAAAATGAACAAATAAAAATATAAAGACCTAATTGTCATTTCACCTCGACGTCTAACTACAGTTCTAGATTGTTTAACCAAAGAAAAAAAAGATAAAGTAAACTGCAATGTCTGGAGGAGGGACATCTTCTCAAAGGAGTGAATCAGCCCATCTTTCACCGCTCACCTTTCAAAGAAACTACTGCAGACTAAAGGTGGGGACGCGAGGAGCTTCCTGGATTAAATTATGTACTTAGAAAAGAAGTGCAGGCGTAGGGTCAGTACAAAGTACAATATTAGTTGGCATCGTCGGCCAACCTTACATAATAACATATAATCAATGCAAACATGATATAAAACAAGTCCTCAACATCATACTGAAGTAAAAAAACCATTTTACGTGCACTAGCTCTACACAGGTGACAGACGTCCTACTCACTGGATTGGGCCTCTCGCTGCAGCGACCACTTAACCGCTATAGTGGTTTTACTGCAGCGGAAAAAGCCCTGCTGCAGCAGTACTGCTTGAAGCAGTAACTTGACTTAACTGCATCCTCTTTAGCTTATAGTTTACAACAGTTCATACTCTACATCTCATTCAGATGTAACTCAAGTATTAGCATCAAATGGTAACAATTCATCTCAACGCACTGTTTAAAACATCTATTCGTATAACCAACTCAAAATTTTTAGTCACTAACCCGGAATGCATTTAGGATTCTCTTCCCACTTTTCTCTTTTCATCACACTTATAGATCAACAATTAAATTCATCTACTTAGCACATACTCACTCCAAATATTCACAGGTTACACACTAAACATAAAATAAAACAAATGCTAACATATCGGGCACATGCATCTGCCATATCACCATAAACACTCAAACAATAATATCAGTGTACACACATGCTAAAGAGTCTTATTTTTTTCCTTCAGGTCATGACCTACATGGGACTCTAGAAACCCTTTTACTGTGACAGCGTGGCACCCGTTCCTACTCATACGCTTGTCAGGATACTCCGCTCGGACATGAGCCACTCAACAACATTGCTTACCAGATGCTCCCCTCGGACATGAGCCTCTCATCTTATGATGTTAATACTATCCTACATCATTCTCATCAATGAACACATCAAGGTGAATTATTTAACAATAGGAGGTTACAATCTACTCCTCTAATTAACAATTACAAATCAACAATCATCTCGCTAATAGAGTATAATATCCGTAGTTAATAGTTTTCGTAGTTTAATGCCACATCATGTTCACATTCTTTCAACAAGTTATCAATAATATATTCTCTTAACAAATAATGTTCAAAGACCATCCATATATCAATATTGCACACAACGTATATGCTATTATATATGGTATAATCCCTTTAATCATAACCTATATCAATTTTGGACACGAAGAGTCAGTTACTCCATTGGAGCTTTTCCCTTTCTCACAGCTTCGGAATGCTCAAAATCTACAACACAATAGAGAGTAATTCATTACTCACTCTTCAAATAAGGGTTTTAGAAGATCAAACCCTCCCCTTCAGGGCACATTCAAAAGTAAACCCCCAATTCTACTTAGTTCAAGGTCTCAATTCTCGCGTAACCCTCGTTCTCAAATAAATAATCCTAGGAGAGTGATCAATACTCCTCAAACATCAAATAAAACCACCCCATAAATTCCCCATAATTCAATCCTAGTCTAACAGCCTAGGGTTTTCTCCACTCAAAAAATCTACCATTAGAGGTCTACAAGAATTCTAGGATCAACAATACTCGTTGCAAGGGTAGGAAATCAAGAATCTTACCTTGGGAGAAGAGTTTACTACTCTAGAGAAAATTTTCGTTCTTTAGCCTTCTAATCAATTTTTGAATATAATGGGGTAAAAACCCCGAAAATCCCACTTAAACTCACATTCTAATTCATGTCATCTGCTGTAGCAGTCGCATTTTCACTGCAGTGGACCCACTACAGCAGCCAAAGGGTGGTTCCAGCAGTTACTTTCCAACTTCTTCTCAGCAAGATTCCGACTGTTATCGGTCTCATTGCAAAGGGCATTTCACCGCTGTTGTGGTCCCCTGAACTAGTAACTTCCCAAATTCGACCAGTTTTACACTTAAATTATTTCACAGCTTTTTCTATCCCTCCCTTAGCCTGTTTCCAGCACTCTAAGTCCATTCCCTTCCAATAACGACATGCGGGTCATTACATCAGATACCAATTAAAACACCATTCATCCCCGAATCGCCAACAAGAAAAGTAAGGAAGAGAACGTACTAGATTTCACAAACAACTGCGGATATTTTGTTTGCATATCAGCTTCAGTCTCCCAATGGCTTTCTCTATAGGACGATTCTTCCACTAGACCTTTACTATCATGATTTCTTTTGACCATATCTTTTGAACCTCTCTAGCCAATATCGATACAGGCTCCTCCTCATAAGACAAACTCTGATCTAGTAACACAGAGTCCCATTTAATAATGTAAGTTCCATCTCCATGATACTTCTTCAACATTAATATATAGAACGTCGGATGGACTCTAGACAATCCTGGTGGCAACGCCAACTCATAAGCTACTTCCCCCACTCGTCGTAGGATCTCAAACGGTCCGATGTTCCTTGGGCTAAACATTCTCCATTTCCCAAACCTCATCACCCCCTTCATAGGGGATACCTTGAGCAACACTTGCTCTCCCTCCATGAATTCCATATCCCTCACCTTCTTGTCTGCATATTGCTTCTGTCTACTCTGAGTAACTACTAGAGAGTCTTGAATTATTCAAACTTTTTCCAAGGATTCCCTCAATAAATCAGATCCCTAGGGTCTCACTTCAAACACATCAAAACAACTAATTGGAGACCTGCATTTCCTCCCATTCAGAGCTTTAAATAGTGCCATGCCAATGCTCGAGTGATAGTTGTTATTATAAGAGAACTCTTCTAGGGGTAAGAATTTATCCCAATGGCCCCCAAAATCTATCATACACGCCCACAGCATATCCTCCAACACTTGAATAGCCCTTTCTGACTGTCCATCTATCTAAGGGTGGAAGGTTGTGCTTAAGTCCAACCTCGTGCCTAACTCTTCCTGCAAGGTTAACCAAAACTATGAAGTGAACTGAGTTCCCTTGTCAGATACAATCGACACTGGCACCCCATGCTACCTAATCAATTTTTCCACGTACAACTTGGCCAACTTCTCAGCATTATAAGTTACCCGAACCGGTAAGAAGTGGATAGACTTGGTCAGTCTGTCAACTATGACCCATATATAGTCATATTTTTCCAATGTCTTTGGAAGACCCACCACAAAGTCCAATGTTATGCTCTCCCATTCCCACTCAAGAATAGGCATCTATTGAAGTACTCCTCCTGACTTTTCATGCTCGTACTTCACTTGCTGCTAGTTCAAACACTGAGCGACATAGTCAAAATGTCTCTCTTCATCCTGCCCCACCAATAGTGTTGTTTGAGATCATGGTACATCTTGGTAACTCCGGGGTGAATGAAGTACCTTAAGTTGTGAGCTTCTGCCAGGAGATTCTAGATTATCTCACCAACTTGGGGAACACACACCATTCCCTTTATTCTCAGGATTCCTTCAGCATCTAACACTGCTTATTTTGCTTCTCCCTGCAACACCTTATCTCGAATCTTAGCCAGTTTCTCATCCTCAAACTGTCTTACTTTGATTTCCTAAATCAAGGATGACTTAGCCTTCATGCTAGCTAATATCACACTTGTTTCAGTTAATGATAATCTCACCAAGCTTTTTGCCAAAATCTGAACTTTTATGACCATTGGTCGCTAGGTAGTCTTCAGGAAAGCTAGACTGCCCATGCTCACTGATTTCCAACTCAATGCATCTGCCACCACATTGGCCTTCCTTGGATGGTATAAAATGGTGATATCATAATCCTTAAGCAGTTCCATCTATCTCCTCTACCTCAAGTTGATATCCTTCTTGGGGAACACATACTTCAAGTTGCGATGGTTTGTGAACACGTCATAATGAGTCCCGTATAAATAGTGCCTCCAGATTTTCAGAGTGAACACCACCACTGCTAGCTCCAGGTTATACATAGTATAATTCTTCTTGTGCACCTTTAACTTTCTCAAGGCATAAGCAATATCCTTCCTGCATTAACACCACACCCAACCTAGATCATGAGGCATCACAACAAACAATAAAGTCTTTACCTTGCCCTGGTAACACCAGGATAGGTGTTGTGATTAGAAAAGTCTTGAGTTACTTAAAAGTTGCTTCACATTCCTCTGACGACTGGAAAGGTACATCCTTTTGAGTCAACTTGGTCAACACCGAAGTGATGGATGCATAACCCTTTACGAACCGATGGTAGTAACTGGCCAGCCCTATAAAACTCATAATTTCTATCACATTAGTTGGCCTCACCCAGTTTCTGAACGCCTCCACCTTCTATGGGTCAACTTGGATTCCCTCCTTGAAACCACATGACCTATAAAAGACTCTAATACCAACCAAAACTCACACTTAGAGAATTTGGCATACAACTGCTTCTCCTTCAGCAATCCCAACACAATTCTTAGATGATTTTCATGCTCCTGCTTGGTCTTAGAATACAACAAGATATTGTCAATAAACACAATCATAATGGAGTCAAAGTAAGGTTTGAACATACCATTCATCAGGCTCATGAATGCAACTGGGGAATTAGTGAGTCCGAATGACATGACCAGAAACTCTTAATGCCCATACCTAGTCCAAAATGCTATTTTGGGAATATCCTCAGCCTGAATTTTCAACTAGTGATAACTCGACATCAAGTCGATCTTTGAGAACACAACTGCCCCTTGTAATTGATCAAACAAATCATCTATTAGATATTTATAGCCTAAACTTAGGATTATCGAAAGANCAAACAAATCATCTATTAGAGGAAGAGGGTTCTTGTTCTGAATAGTTACCATGTTCAACTAACGGTAATCGACGCACATCCATATACTATGTAATTTGCCGAAAACCCTAAGATCAAAACGGGAGTTGAAATGAGAAAGATAATTTTTTTTGCACCAGTTCACAAAATGAGTCGTCCAGTGACCCATTGGGTGCGCCACAAGTCATTAAGTGACTCGTGGGGAGGAGGTTTGGACATGGTTGAGATTTTGAGTTTTGAGGCGACCACAGGTGTGACCACTAATCGTGGTCAGCACCAAAATTCGTCGAGTGGCCCATGGTCAAGTGTTGACTGAAGATCTAATGATTGGATAGTATGGGTAACGACTTGATCACCATGATTCATTGGGTACACCACGAGTCATGGTGTCTATCACGACCCGAACGTAGGCCCAGATCATAACATGGGACAAGGAGCCTCGAGAGACCCCAAGTTGACCCATGGCATACACATACATCTAATCTCAATAAAGAAACTAAATAATCAATAAAATACACATAGCGGAAGTCTAACTTGAACACAACTTCAGAATACGAAATCTGAAGCTGAATACATACATATGTCTGCAAAGCCTCTAAACATAACGAGTTGATGGGACAAGACCCCAACTAACTCAACAAAACTGAAACTGAAATATACGTGAGAAATCTGAATAGACTAGTCCTCGAGAGATGAGGATTTACCAACAATGCAAATGCTAACTCTGATAAGCGACTACGAGCGGGGCTGAATCTGAGAGCCAGGTCCTATATCATAAAACGATATAGCATAGAGTATATGGTCAGTACGTGAAACGTACCGAGTATGCAGGGTAAGTAAAATCGCTTAAGTAAATAAAATCATTTAAAACAAATGCATAATGTAAACATAAACATTAAGAATTTGAGATTAGGTCTTGCATGCATTCTTTATGAAATCACGATCTCTTCATAACATAACATGAAATAACTTCATAACATCATAACTGAATAGATTGAATCAAAGCCAAATTCTGACATTTATAAGTAAAGCTGAACATTGAGTCAAACCTGCTTTAGAACATGCATATACATATAAATATCACGAGTAATGAAACATGCATATCTGAAATCGTGAGGAACAATGGGAGACTTGTCTTTTAACCTACATACCACAATAGAGCTTACATGATCCCAACTATCACACTCAAGTGGGTAGAGTCATCCAAAGCCTTGTCAGGGCTAGGGATGATACCATGATATCGATATCAAGCTGAAGGCCCATTCAGGAAGGGGATAGCTCACAAGGGAGGTCCTGAAGTAACATATAATAGTGTAAACCTACGTTGACGCATTGTTCTGAGGCATAGGGTGATCGACCCTTAGCCTACTTGGTGCTAGACATTACACCCAAAACATGCATGTGCTCTACATCATTTTATAACGAAGCTCAACGTCATCTATTGACGAATCTCAATAATCAAATACATCTCAAATATGAAATCATGCATATGAGAAGCTTTAGCTCAAAATATACCATAAGCTGAAAATATAATTGGGAGTCTTTGCTCCAAAACAATGTGGTAAGCTTAATCCGGGAAAAAATATCATTCATACTTAATATGTGGGCATTGCCCAAAGCTTTATCCTACTTAGAAATACTCAATTCTAATAGAAAATATAATTGTAAACATGGGTGGCTTCAAAACATGCTTTTCATCATACCATCTCATCATCATCATATATTCATCACAAATCTCATCTTTCATGAACATCTCATCTATGGGCTTTTAACTCATAAAACTAGAAACATGATTTTAAATTGGAAACATTATAAAAAATGTCCATGCTTCATAATTCAATAGTAGAATCATAATCAAATCATACCTATGTATAGAAATAGGAGATTCATGCATTTGGGTTAAAACACTATAGATTAGACATAGAATTTCATACTTTAGAGAGGGATTGGGCTTGGGTGTGAAGGAAATCACCCATTCATAACCCTAAATACCTGTTGGTAGCTGATTCTTACACTTCTTTAGATGCCCAATAGGAAATCAAAAAGAAATTGATGAATGCTAAGCTTGATCACCCTCTCAAGTCTTCTACCTTTCATGCATGAATGAATAAGGCCTAAAATGAACTTAACCCCTTTAAAAGTCACTATTCATAACTCAAAACATCGTAGTTTAGGCCTTAGGAACTTAGGAATTATGGAAAAATACCTACTAAATTCGCAGAAAATAATTGTCTGGTGTTCCTAACGGAGGACCTAACGACTCATTGCTCAGGGTCACGACTCATGGAGTCATCCATTAAGTACACTGCCTTGCCTCGACAAAATTTATTCCATGCTTGATCAAGACTCACCCCACGAATCGTGAGGATGACTATGACTCATGGGAACCTTTCGTCAAGTCCACTGCCCCTTTTCTTTTCTTTTATTATTCCCCCTCCCCACGGCTGACCTAACGACTCGTGGGACCTGACCAAGAGTCGTGGTCATGCCCGTGGGGTCTCACTTCTCCAGTTTTCAAATTAATTCCACGACCTTCCCCATGAGTCACATCATGACTCGTGGGTTGATCTCACGAGTCTCCCCATGACTCATTCTGAGTCTGATGCCAAATTTTACTTTTTCTCCATTTCAACTCTCGGGGCTGATCTTTGGGCTTACGGAGTATAGCAATATCTCCCCCTTGGGGACATTCGTCCTTGAATGTTGGAAAATACACTGAAAAGCAGAGAGATGCAATTATCATTTTCCAGTACTGATCATTTAAACTGAAAACTGACGGAATGACTACCTTCGATTCAAACTACACGACCAAACTAAATTCACGAATCATACACACATCCATATACATAAAAAAAACCTGCGCACATGAACTAAATATGAAAACTAAATAGAGTCTGAGTGCAAAACTATACCTCAAGTTGAACTGGGTCGGTAGAGAATAAAAGCAGGTATCTAGCCATCATATCCACTTCGGCTTCCCACGTAGCTCCTTCAACATGTTGATTCCTCCATAACACTTTAACTGAAGCTACTTCCTTTTTCCTTAGCCTTCGAACCTGACGATCCAATATTTCCACTAGAACCTCCTTATAGCTAAGGTTGTCTCTTACACCAACACTGTCCGCCAGGACAACTAGAACTAGACCACCCAAATACTTCTTCAAAAGCGATACATGAAACACAGGATGCACAGAAGCTAATTCTGAAGGCAGCTCCAACTCATAAACCACCTTGACAACACGTCTCACTATCTGGTACAGGCCAACATAGCATGGACTAAGTTTCCCTTTCTTTCCTAACCGCATTACTCCCTTCATGGGACACACCCTTAGAAATACCCATCCATCGACTTCAAATTCTAATTCCCTTCTTCTCATGTCCGCATAAGATTTTTGGTGACTCTTGGCAATTTTCAACCTATTTCTTATAACTGAACCTTCTCCATTGCTTCATGAACCGAATTCAGCCCTACCATTGCCGCCTCACCAACCTCAAACCATACGATGGGCGATCTACATCACTGCTCGTGGAGAGCCTCGAATGGTGCCATCTGAATACAAGAGGGATAGCTGTTATTGTAGGCAAACTCAATCAGGGGAAAGTGATCATCCCAACCACCTTTGAAGTCAATCACGCATTCCCTCAACATGTCCTCGAGGGTCTGTATTGTTCGCTCCACTTGACCATCTATTTGCGGGTGGAATGTTGTGCGGAGTTTAACTCGCATACCAAGCCCTTTTTCAAATGACCTCCAAAACTGAGAGGTAAATTGAGTACCTCAACCTGAAATGATGGATAAGGGCACTCCGTGCAATCGGATCAACTCTCGGATATATAGTTTGGCATAATCCTCCGCCGAATCTGTGGTCTTAACCGATAGAAAATGAGCAGCCTTAGTCAACCTGTCTACCTCAACCCAAATGGAATCATATTGTTGATGAGTACGAGGTAATCCTGTTATGAAATCCATGTTAATATCTTCCCACTTCCAAGTGGGAATGTTGATATCCTGAAGTACGCCTCCCGACCTTTGATGCTCAACCTTTACTTGTTGATAGTTCGGACACTTGGCTACGAATTTTGCAATATCCTTCTTCGTGCCATTCCACCAATAGATTTCCCGTAAGACACGGTACATCTTGGTGGCACCTGGATGGATAGAATACCTGGATCCATGAGCCTCATGCAACATCCGGCTCCTCAAATCGTCCATATCTGAAACACAAAAGCGACCCTCGTATCGAAACACACCATCTCCACCTTCTGACTTTGAACGACATCCTTCAATTTTACAAAAATAGGGTCCTCATCTTGTCTAACTTTCACATCAGTTACCAAGGACGACTCTGATCCGTTCTGAACAAAAACACCGCCATCAGTCCAGCCAACCAACCTCACTCCCAACCTAGCAAGTCGATGCACACCTTTCACAAGCTCCCCCTTCCCCTCATCCACATGGGACACACTCTCCATAGAGAGTCTACTAAGTGCGTCCGCTACCACATTAGACTTACTCGGATGATGAAGAACACTCATATCGTAGTCTTTGAGTAGTTCCAACTACCTCCTTTGTCGAAGATTGAGATCCTTCTAAGTGAACACATATTGTAAGCTTTTAAGGTCTGTAAACACATCCACGTGGACCCCATACAAATAATGTCGCCATATCTTCACGAACACCACCGCAGCCAATTCAAGATCACGGGTCAGGTAATTATTCGCATGGACTTTCAACTGTCTAGAGGCATATGCTATCACTCTCCCACGCTGCATCAATACACACCCCGAGTCCGATTCTCAAAGCATCAAAATACACCACAAACCCATTAGTACCCTCGGGGATAGTTAACACCGGTGCTGAGGTAAGTTGAGTCTTCCACTCTTCGAAGCTCTTTTCACAAGCCCCCGATAATTGGAACTTCACCTTCTTCTGGGTCAATTTGGTCAAAGGCATTGTAATAGATGAAAAACCTTCAACAAATCTCCGATTGTAGCCAGCTAAACTCAAGAAACTCTGAATATCTGAAGGATTCACAGGTCTAGGCCAATTCTTCACCGCCTCTATTTTCTGAGAATCCATCTTGATGCATTCACTTGATACCACATGGCCAAAAAATGCTACTGAGTTCAACCAGAACTCGCACTTGCTGAACTTGGCATATAGTTGGTGATCCTTAAGAGTCTGAAGCACTATTGTCAAATGAGCGACATGTTCCTCCTCGCTCCGAGAGTATATCAAGATATCATCGATGAACATAATCACGAACATATCCAAGTATGGCTTGAACACCCTGTTCATCAAGTCCATAAAAGCTGCAGGAGCATTCGTTAGTCCAAAAAACCTAACTACAAACTCATAATGACCATACCGCGTCTTGAAGGCTGTCTTCGGGATGTCACTCTCTCAAACTCTAAGCTGATGGTACCCGGATCTGAGATCTATCTTCGATAAACACTTGGCACCCTGAAGCTGGTCAAATAAATCATCAATCCTGGGTAGAGGATACCTTTTCTTGATGGTGACTTTGTTCAATTGCCGATAGTCAATGCACATTCGAAGGGAACCATCTTTCTTTCGGACAAAAAGAACTGGTGCACCCCATGGGGACTTTCTCGGTCTAATAAAACCCTTATCTAACAAGTCCCTCAACTGCTCTTTCAACTCTTTTAGCTCGGCTAGAGCCATTTTGTAGGGAGGAATAGATATAGGGTGCATGTCCGGATGAAGGTCAATACCAAAATCGATTTCTCGCACGGGAGGGATTCTCGGTAAATCATGTGGAAAGACCTCTGGATACTCATGTACTACTGGAGCTGATTGGATAGTCGGGGTTTCGGACTCAACATCCTTAACCATAACTAGATGGTACACACAACCCTTAGATATCATCTTTCTTGCCTTAAGGTAGGAAATGAAATGACCTACAGGAACAGCTGAACTACCCTTCCATTCTAAAACTGGTTCACCAGGAAATATGAACTCTATTGTTTTGGTTCTACAATTAATTGAAGAATAGCATGAAAATAGTCAATCCATGCAGAGAATCACATCAAAATTGGTCATGGCTAACTCTATCAAATCTGCTGAGGTGACCTTCTAAAGGACTGAGACTGGGAAACCTATATACACCCGTCTAGCTATAACTGAGTCACCTACTGGAGTAGAAACTAAGAAGGATTCTGACAAAACTTAGGGACTGACTCCGAAGCTACTGGACACATAAGGCATCACAAAAGACAAGGTAGCCCCTGGATCTAACAAAGTATAAACATCAATATGGAAAACTTGTAAATACCAGTGACCACATCTGGGGAGACCTCCTGCTCCTGGCGGGATGCTAAACCATAGAATCTATTCTGGCACTGACTGCCAACTGTGCTATTCGATGCCCCCTGATGGGCTGAGCGTGTGGGAGGGGCTGCTGAATTAGAAGTTGGGACTTGGCCCCTAACCTAATCCTATCTTACTACTGGGCAATCTCTAAGCATGTGTCCGGTCTTCCCAAACCCAAAACAAGCACCTGAACCTGCCAAGCACTGGCCTGTGTGCCCTCAACCACATCTGCAACAAGCTGGGATGCTAGAATCTGCGGGTTTGCTGCTCTGACCCCTTGAGTCTGATGCTCGCTTTATCTGATCATTTCTAGGACTGGATGGTACACTCAATGGCAAAGATTCTAGAGATAATGATCTTTGGTGAGCCTTCTATCGGTACCCACCACCTGACCTCGGCTGGGAGAATCTATGGTCATCGGTCCTGACCCTCTTGGCCTCCCTCTCTCTCAGATGTGTCGCTTCCATCTACTGGGCATAAAACACTATCCATGGGAAATCCATGTCCTGGTGGAGCATAGAGGTCCTACAATCCTTGTCCAAATAGCCTGCTACTCCATGCACGAACCTGCTCACCTGCGCCCTCTGATCATCTACTAACTTTGGGGCATATTTCGATAGGAGAGTGAACTCAAGAGCATACTCTTGCACCGTCATTCTTCCTTTATTCAAATTCACAAACTCGGCTGCCTTTAGCTCCCTCATCTCACGAGGGAAGAACCGGTCTAGAAATGCAACATGGAACTCTTCCCAAGTAACAGGACCTGCTCCGGCAACCCAGCTATCCTTCCATTGGCGAAACCAGATATGTGCAACCCCTTTCAACTAGTAAGAGGCCAACTCTACACTCAACTCCATTCACCCCCATGACTTGGGTGATCTTCACTATCTCATCTATGAACTCATGCGGGTCCTCATCTATCTTGGACCCAAGGAACTCCGGTGGGTTCATCCTCAAGAAGTCTCTGACTCGAGCTGGGGCTGCATTGCCATTTTGCAGAACGTGCGCAACGGCCTACTGATTTGACCTAAGCGGTCAAGTCCTGCACAAGCATCTGAATAGCGACCCAAAACACAGCATGGGCAGCTAGCTCTGGTGCCTAGTGCTCCTGAACTAGTGGGGCTTGCTGGTGCCCTTTCCCATTCCCATCCTCATGGCCTTCACCATTCCCATTTATCCTACCATTCATTCTTCGAGGAGCCATGATTCTACAATCACGAATAGCACGAATTAGCAAGATAGAAAGACTTTTCATCGCACGACATAGATCATGAAAATAAGGGAACATTTCCTAAACGTCTTGTAGCCTCTTCATCATAAGTGTGGTGCGCTTCACACCCATGAAGAAGAATATACTTAACGCGGCTTTCAAACACCCTAGGACACTTCAAACCTATGGCGTTGATACCAAGTTTCTCACGACCCGAACAGAGGCCCAGATCATAACACGGGACAAGGAGCCCCGAGAGAACCCAAGTCGACCCATGACATACACATACATCTAATCTCAATTAAGAAACTAAATAATCAATAAAATATTCATAGAAGGAGCCTAACTAGAACACAACATCAGAATACGAAATTCGAAGCTGAATACATACACATGTCTTAAAAGCCACTAAACATGACAAGTTGATGGGACAAGACCCCAACTAATTCAACAAAACTGAAACTAAAATACACATAAGAAATCTAAATAGACTAGTGCTTTAGAGATGAGGACTTACCAACAATGCAAACACTAACTCAGATAAGCTGACTATGGCGGGGTTGAAACTAAGAGTCGGGTCTTGTATCATGAAACGATACAACATAGAGTATGCGGTCAGTACGTGAAATGTAACAAGTATGCAGGGTAAGTAAAACCTCTTAAGTAAATAAAATCATTTAAAAACAATGCAAAATGTAAACATAAACATTAAGAATCTGAGAGTAGGGCTTGCATGCAGTCTTTTTGAAATCATGATCTCTTCATAACATAAAATAACATAACTTCATAACATCATAACTGAATCAAATTACTCAAAGATGAATTCTGACATTTATAAGTAAAGCTGAACATTGAGTCAAACCTGCTTTAGAACATGCATATACATATAAATCTCATGAGTAATGAAACATTCATATATGAAATCAATAGGAACAATGGGAAAATCGTCTTTAACTAAAATACCATGATAGAGCTTACGTGGTCCCAACTATCACACTCAAGTAGGTAGAGCCGTCCAAAGCCTTGTCAAGGCTAGGGACGATACCATGATATCGATATCAAGCTGAAGGCCCATTCGGGCAGGGGATAGCTCACAAGAGAAGTCCCGAAGTAACATATAATAGTGTAAACCTACATTGGCGTGTAGTTCCGAGGCATAGGGTGATCGGCCCTTTGCCTACTCGGTTCTAGACATTACTCCTAAAACATGCATGTTCTCTACATCATTTTATAATGGAGCTCAACATCGTCTATTGACGAAGCTCAATAATCAAATACTCTCAAATATGAAATCATGCATATAATAAGCTTTAGCTCAAAACATACCACAAGCTGAAAATATAATTGGGAGTCTTTGCTCCAAAACAATGTGGTAAGCTTAATTCCAGAAAAAAATATCATTCATACTTAACATGTGGGCGTTTCCCAAAGCTTTATCCTACTTAGAAATACTCAATTCTAATTGAAAACATAATTATAAAATGGGTATCTTCAAAACATATTTTTCATCATACCATCTCATCATCATCATCATATATTCATCACAAATCTCATCATTCATGAACATCTCATCTATGGGATTTTAATTCAAAAAACTAGAAACATGATTTTAAATTGAAAACGTTATAAAAATTGCCTATGCTTCATAATTCAATAGTAGAATCATAATAAAATAATAACCATGTATAGAAATAGAAGATTCATACATTTGGGTTAAACCCCCATAGATTAGACATAGAATTTCCTACTTTAGAGAGGGATTGGGCATGGGTGTGAAGGAAATCACCCACTCATAACCCTACATACCTGTTTGTAGCTGATTCTTACACTTCTTTAATTCCTAATAGGAAATTGAAAAGAAATTAATGAATGTTAAGCTTGATCATCCTCTCAAGTCTTCTACCTTGCATGCAAGAATGAATAAGGCCTAAAGTGAACTTAACCCCTTTAAAAGTGACAGTCACTATTCATAACTCAAAACGTCGTAGTTTAGGCCTTAGGAACTTAGGAATTACGAAAAAGCCCCTACTAAATTCATATAAATAACTACTAGTTGGTCCTAATGGAGGACCTAACGACTCGTTGCTCTGGGTCACGACTCGTGGAGTTGTCCGTTAAGTACACTGCCTTGCCTCGATAAAATTTATTCCATGCTTGATCACGACTCACCCAAAGAATTGTGGGGGCTGACCACGACTCGTAGAGACCTTCCGTAAATTCCACTGCCCCTTTTCTTTTCTCTTCTTATCCCCCCTCCCCTCGGTTGACCTAACAACTCGTCGTACCACAAGTCATGGTCATGCCCGTGGGGTCTCACTTCTCCAGTTTTCAAATTCATTCCATGGCCTTCCCCATGAGTCACATCAAGACTCGTGGGTTGATCTCACGAGTCTCCCCACGACTCATTCTGAGTCTGATTCCAAATTTCACTTTTTCTCCATTTCAACTCCCAAGGTTGATCTTTGGGCTTCCGGGGTATAACAATATCCCTCACGGTGACCAGTGAAGATGGAATTCCAGTACAGGAAACAGGAGGTAACCAGGGGTCGTGGTTAGTGACGTTGAGTCATCTAGTCCCTCGTGGGGACTGGCAGTGTGTTTTTCCCTATGAATTTATTAAGAGCTTTTCCTTAATTCCTATGTTCCTAAGGCATAAACTACGTCTTTTAAGCTAAGAAAAGAGTGTTTTAAGAGGGGTAAGTTCATTCTAGGCCTATTCACTCCCATGCATGCAAGTCTAGAAGCTCCTAAGGATGATCAAGCCTAAATTCCTCAAGTTCTTCACCAAATTCTCATTGAGAAATCAAGTAAGTTATGAAATCAGATTTCTGCAAGTATGTAAGGCTATGAATGGATGTATCCATCCACACCCATGCCCAATCCCTATGCAATTCATGAAATTCTAGTTGATGAATCTATAAAACCCCAGCATGTGAATTCTTTAAGTTTCAATCATGGGTATGATCTAAGAATGTTTCTAATGTTGAATTATGATTAATGGGAATATTTTACATTGTTTTCAATTATAAATTATGTTTTCAAGTTTTATAAATTATGATGCCCATCCATGAAGGTTCATAAAAGCTGAGATCTATGAAATATGTATTTAAGCATGATGAGATGTTTATGAAGAAAGTATAATTTCGAATTATCCATGTCTATGTTCATGTTTTCAAATGATCAAGTCTATGTCAAGAATGTTTAAGTATTGGGCAAGCCTATATGATCAATTATGTTTATGATTTATCTAAGTTTCACGTTATTAGCTTACCACATGGATTTTGGAGTCTAGACTCCCACTATTTTCAGCTTGTGGTATGATTTGAGCCAAGGCTACTGATGTTATGATTTCAGATTTATGTATGTATGTTATGAGTCAGCTTCGTCACTAGACGATGATTTAGCTTCGTTGAAAAATGATGGACAGCATATATATGTTTTTGAGAGTAGTGTCTAGCACTGAGTAGGCTAAGGGTCAGTCAACCCTATGCCTCAGAACTACGTGCCAATATAGATATGTTCAAATTATTTGGGACCTCCCTTGTAAGCTTCCCCTACCCCAAAGGGCCTTCAGCTTGATATCAATATCATTATAACGTCCTTAGCCCTAGCAAAACATTGGACCGATTCTGCCCACTTGAGTGTGATAGTCGGGACCATGTAAGCTCTATCGTGGTATTGTCGGTTATGTGATAAGTCTCCCATTGTTCCTCATGATTTCAGTTATGCATGTTCATCAGTTATGATATTATGTTTTCAACAGGTTGGACCCAATGTTCAGTTTTACTTATGATTTTGAATTTTCAGTTTTAGGTCATTCGATTCAGTTATAATATTCAGTTATGTTTAGATCATGATTTCAGAAAATAGCATGCAAGCTCTACTCTCAAAATCCTATCTTGATTATGTTTTTATGATATGTATTACTTATGATTTTACATACTTAGTGGTTTTACTTACCTTACTTACTCGGTACATTCCAAGTACTGACTGCATACTCTATAATGTATCATTTCATGATACAGGCTCGGATATTCAGGATTAGTTTCGTCATTAGCCTGACCTGCAGTATTAGCACTTATCAGCCAGAGTGTTGAGTCCTCATTATTCGAGGGCCCTTCTTCTCAATTGTATGTAGTACTTTCAGTTACAGACTTTAGTGAGTTAGTTGGGGTCTTGTCCAATCAACTCATCAGTAGTAGAGGCTTTTCAGACATAGAATGTAATTATCTTCGAACTTGAGTTATGTTTTCCGATGTTATAAGGTTATCAGACTTCCGCTATATTAATTATGTTGATCTTCCATTTTATTATGATTGAGTTAGATGATATGTTCATGCCATGGGTTGACTTGGATCCTCTCAGGGTTCTTTGTCCCGTGTCTCGATCCGAGCCTATGTTTGGATCATGAAAAACTTGGTATGATAGCATTAGGTTTTTAAGTGTCCTAGGGTGTCTGAAAGTTGCATTAAGTAGTCATTTTCATAGGTGTGAAGCGCGCCACACCTATGACGAAGAGGCTATGAGACGTTTAGGAAATATTCCCTTCTTTCATGATCTATGTCGAGTGATAAAATGTCTCTCTATCCTTCTAAATCATGTTATACGCGCTTGCAGAATAATGCCACCTCACCGAGTTAACGGAAGAAGAAACGAGAATGAAGACAAACACGAGAATGGTAATGGAGATAGGCACCAGCAGGCCCCACCAGCCCATGAGGAGCATGTACCTAAGTCGGTTGCCCACACTGAGTTCAGGGCAACCATATAGATGCTAGAAATGCGGTGGTGGGAAGAGTCAAAGATTTTCTGAGGATGAACCTATCGGAGTTTCTTGGGTCAAAGGTGGACGGGGACCCATATGAGTTTATTGATGAGGTTCTGAAGATCACCTAGATCATGGGGTGACAGGAGAAGAGTGGGTCGATCTAGCCTTGTATCAGTTAAAAGGAGTTGCACACATCTGGTTTAAGTAATGGAAGGATAGTAAGGCAGTTGGAGCAGGCCCTATTGGTTGGGATGAGTTTCATGCCACATTTCTGGATCGGTTCTTCCCTCGGGAGATGAGGGATATCAAAGCAGCCGACTTTGTGAACCTAAAGAAAGGACAAAATGACAGTTCAGGAGTATGCCTTGGAGTTAAATCGCTTGTCCAAGTATGCACCTGAGATGGTGTCAGATCAGTGAGCCGGAGTGAGTCAGTTCATGCATTGCATAGCATACTACTTGGTCAGGGATTGTCAGACCGTGATTCTTCATTAGGACATTGACTTTTCCTTGATAGTCCTGTACGTCCAGCAGATGGAGGCGATGTAGATGAGTGAGCAGGAGAGAGAGGCCAAGAGGGCCAAGACTGATAGCTTCAGATTCTCCCATCAAAGACCTAGTGGGCACCGTCAGCAGTCCCACAAGAAGGATCAGCTCAGGGTTCGGATACCATCAGCTCAGGGTTTGGGAGAGTGACATCCTAAAGATAGCCTTCAGGACTTGGTATAGTCACTATGAGTTTGTAGTTATGTCTTTTGGACTAACGAATGCTCCTGTAGCTTTCATGGATTTGATGAACAGGGTGTTCAAGCCATACTTGGATATTTTCGTGATTGTGTTCATAAATGACATCCTTATATACTCTCGGAGCAAGAAGGATCATGTCGCTCATTTGAGGGTGGTGCTACAGACTCTTAAGGATCACCAATTGTATGTTAAATTCTGTAAATATGAGTTTTGGTTGAACTCAGTGGCATTTTTGGGACATGTGGTGTTAAGTGAGGGTGTACAGGTGGACTCTCAAAAGATAGAAGCAGTGAAAAATTGACCTAGACCGGTGAATCCGTTAGATATCAGGAGTTTCATAGGTTTAGCTAGTTATTATCGGAGATTTGTTGATGGGTTTTCATCCATTGTAGCACCGTTGACTAAGTTGACCCAAAAAAAGTGAAGTTTCAATGGTCGGAGGATTGTGAGAAGAGCTTCCAAGAGTTGAAGACTCGACTCACCTCAGCACCAGTGTTGACCCTACCTGAGGGTACTGAGGAGTTTGTGGTATATTGTGATGCCTCAAGGATCTGCCTTGGTTGTGTACTCATCCAACACGGTAAGGTCCTAGCCTATGCTTTTAGGCAACTGAAGGTCCATGAAAAGATCTACCCGACTCATGATCTCGAGTTAGTGGCGTTAGTATTTGCCTTGAATATTTTGAGACACTATCTGTACGGGGTCCATGTAGATGTGTTTACAGACCACAAAAGTCTACAGTATGTGTTTACCTAAAAGGATTTCAATGTACATCAGAGAAGGTGGTTGGAGCTTTTGAAGGATTATGATACGAGTGTTCTCTATCATCCGAGAAAGGCTAAAGTGGTTCCGAACGGCCTTAATAGGCTTTCCGTGGATAGTGTGTCCTATGTAGATGAGGGAAAGAAGGAGTTAGTGAAGGATGTACATCGGTTTGCACGGCTAGAAGTTTGTCTTGTTGACTCGGCAGATGGTGATGTCATTGTTCAGAATAGGTCAAAATCATCCTTAGTGACCAAAGTTAAAGCTAGACAAGACGAAGATCCTATTTGGTAAAGTTGAAGGAAGCCATTTAGAATTAGAAGGTAGAAGTCTTCTCTAAAGGGGGAGATAGGGTGTTTCGATATCAGGGTCACTTGTGTGTTTCGGATGTTGATAATTGTAAAGATCAGATGTTGCATGAGTCTCATGGTTCTAGATACTCCATACATCAACGTGCCACCAAGATGTACCTTGACCTACGGGAAGTCTATTGGTGGAGTGACATGAAAAAGGACATAGCAGAATTTGTGGCTAAGTTTCTGAATTTTCAACAGGTGAAAGTGGAACATCAAGTACCTGGAGGTGTGCTCCAAGACATTAGTATCCCCACTTGGAAGTGGGAGGAGATCAATATGGACTTAATTATAGGGTTTTCTCGCACTCATCGACAATATGACTCTATTTGGGTGGTTGTGGATAGGCTGATTAAAGCAGCTCATTTTCTACCGGTCAAAACTACCGATTCAGCGGTGGATTATGCTATGTTATATATTCGGGAGTTAGTTCAGTTACATGGAGTTCCCTTGTCCATCTACTCAATTTACCTCCTAGTTGTATAGATCATTTCAAAAGGGACTCGGTACTCAAGTTAAGCTTGGCACAGCATTTCACCCACAAACAGATGGTCAGGTTGAGCGTACTATACAGACCCTCAAGGATATGTTGAGAGCGTGTGTGATAGATTTCAAGGGTACTTGGGATGACCATTTTCCTCTCATTGAGTTTGCATATAACAACACCTACCATTCCAGCATTCAGATGGCTCCATTTGAGGCTCTTTATTGGCGAAGGTGTAGATCACCTATTGGTTGGTTTGAGGTCGGTGAAGCTACACTGATAGGTCCAGATTTAGTCCATGAGGCTGTGGAGAAAGTTCAACTTATAAGGGACAAGTTGAAAACAGCTCAGAGTCACCAAAAGTCCTATATGGATGTGAGGACGAGGGAGCTTGAGTTTGAAGTTCATGAGTGGGTGTTTCTAAAGGTTCCCCCCATAAAGGGAGTGATGAGATTTTGAAAGAAAGGGAAACTCATTCCCCATTATGTTCGACCGTAACGGATTGTGAAATGGGTTGGCAAGGTAGCGTATGAGTTGGAGTTGCCCTAAGAATTAACTTCAGTTCTTCCAGTTTTTCATGTATCGCTCTTAAAGAAGTGTTTGGGTGATCCAGCTCTGGTTGTTCCGGTGGACAATGTCGGTGTGAAAGATAGCCTTAGTTATGAGGAGGTTCAGGTGGAAATACTTGATCATCAGGTTCGTAAGCTAAGAAACAAAGAAGTAGCCTCAGTCAAGGTTTTGTGGAGGAATCAACATGTTGTGGGAGCTATGTGGGAAGCCGAAGCAGATATTATAGCTAAATACCCCACATCTATTCCCTTTCGGCTCAGCTTCAGCTTGAGGTATCAGTTTCCTCCTTAGTACCCTATTCAGTTTCATGTTCAGCTCATGTTCCCCAGTTTCTTTCATGTCAATGAATGTATGTGTGATTCATGAATTTAGTTTAGTCATGTAGTTTAGTCGGGGGTCAGTCACTCCGTTAGTTTCTAGCTTGTATGTTCAGTATTTGAGTATGATGATTGCATTTATTTTCTTTTCAGTATGTTTACCCACATTCGAGGATGAATGTTCCCAAGGGTGAGATATTATAGTACCCCAAAAATCCTAAGATCAAAACCGAGAGTTGAAATAGAGAAAACCGAATTTTCTGCACCAGGTCACAGGACGAGTCGTCCAATGATCCATAGGGTACGCCACAAGTCGTTAAGTGACTCGTGGGGAGGAGGTTTGGAAATGGTTGAGATTTTATGTTTTGAGGCGATCATGGGCGTGACCACGAGTCATGCTCAGCATCACTATTCATCGAGTGGCCCGTGGTCAAGAGTTGACTGAAGATTTAATGATTGGGTATTGTGGGTAAGAACTTGGTCACCATGAGTCCTTCGGTACACCACAAGTTGTGATGTCCCTCGTGGTGACCAGTGAAGATGGAATTCCAGTGTAGGCAACAGGAGTTAACCATGAGTCCTGGTCAGAGACGATGAGTCGTCCAGTCCCTCATGGAAACCGGCAGTGTGTTTTTCCCTGTAAATTTATTACGGGATTTTCCATAATTCCTAAGTTCCTAAGGCCTAAAATACGTCATTTTAAGCTCAGAATAGAGTGTTTTAAGAGGGGTAAGTTCATTCTAGGCCTATTCACTCCCATGCATGCAAGTCTAGAAGCTCCTAAGGGTGATCAAACCTAAATTCATCAAGTTCTTCACCAAATTCTCATTGGGCAATCAATGAAGTTGTGAAATCAGATTTCTACAGGTATGTAAGGCTATGAACGGGTGTATTCATCCACACCCATGTCCAATCCCTCTTCAATTTACGAAATTCTAGTTGATGAATCTATGGGGTTTTAACCTAACATGTGAATTCTCTAAGTTTCAATCATGGTTATGATCTAAGCATGTTTGTAATGTTGAATTATGACTAATGGGCATATTTTACAACGTTTTCAATTAAAAATTATGTTTTCAAGTTTTATAAATTATGATGCCCATCCATGAAGGTACATGAAAGTTGAGATCTATGACATATGTATTCCACCATGATGAGATGTTTATAAAGAAAGTGTGATTTTGAATTGTCTATGTTCATGTTTTAAAATGATCAAGTCTATGTCAAGCATGTTTAAGTATTGGTCAAGCCCATATGATCAAGTATGTTTCATGATTTATCTAAGTTTCATGTTATTAGCTTATCACATGGATTTTGGAGTTTAGACTCCCACTATTTTCAACTTGTAGTATGATTTGAGCCCAAGGCTCCTCATGTTATGATTTCAAATTTTTGTATATATGTTATGAGTCAGCTTCGTCACTAGACGATGGTTCAACTTTGTTGAAAAATGATGGAGAGCATATGCATGTTTTTGGAAATAGTATTTAGCACCGAGTAGGCAAAGGGTCAGTCAACCCTATGCCTCAGAACTACGCGCCAACGTAGGTATGTTCAGATTATTTATGACCTCCCTTGTGATCCTCCCCTGCCCCAAGGGGCCTTCAGCTTGATATCGATATCATGGTAGTGTCCTTAACATTGGAAAAGCTTTGGATGGCTCTGCCCACTTGAGTGTGATAGTTGTGACCACGTAAGCTCTATCGTGATAATATCGGTTATATGACAAGTCTCCCATTGTTCCTCATTATTTCAGTTACGCATGTTCATCAGTCATGATATTATGTTTTCGGCAGGTTTGACCCAATGTTCAATTTTACTTATGATTATTAGTTTTCAGCTTTGGGTCATTCGATTCAGTTATAATATTCAGTTATGTTCAGATCATGATTTCATAAAATAGCATGCAAGTCATACACTCTGAATCTTATCTTGATTATGTTTTTATGATATGCATGGTTTATGATTTTACTTAGCGGTTTTTACTTACCTTACATATTCGGTACATTAATCATACCGACCGCATACTCTATATTGTATCGTTTCATGATACAGGCTCAGATATTCAGGCTCAGTCCTGTTATGCCAGACTTGCAGAATTAGCACTAATCAACCAGAGTTGGTGAGTCCTTATCTTACAAGGGCCCTTCTTTTCAGTTGTATCTAGTACTTTCAGTTTCAGGCTTTAGTGAGTTATTTGGGGTCTTCTCCCATTAACTCGTCAGTAATAGAGGCTTAGAAGGTTATCAGACTTTCGCTATATTAATTATGTTGATTTTTCATTTTATTATGATTGAGTTAGATGATATGTTCATGTCATGGGTTGACTTAGAGCCTCTAAGGGTTCTTTGTCTCGTGTCCTGATTCGGACCTATTTTCAGGTCGTGACATACTACCATCCTTCTTCTTCACAAACAAAATTTGGGCACCCCACAGCGACACACTTCGTCTAATAAACCCTTTACTAAGCAACTCATGCAACTTCTCCTTGAGTTCTCTCAACTTATCAGGTACCATTCAGTATGGAGGAATAGAAATGGGTCGAGTCCTTGGCTCTAAATCTATATAGAAATCAATGTCACGGTCCGGTGGTATGCCGGGCAAAATTGCAGGGAACACCTCTAAAAACTCTTGAACAACTGGGAGCAACTCTATGGAAGGACCCTCGAAACTAGTATCCCAAACATATGCTAGATATGTTGAACAACTTCGCTCTATCGACTTATAGAAATGAATATAAGAGATGAGTTTCTTAGGAGAAGGGCTACAATTTCCTTTCATCTCCAATTTGGACAACCCTGGCCCTAATATAGTGACGGTCTTAGCATGACAATCTAGAATGGCATGATATGGGGACAACCACCTCATTCCCAAAATCACATCAAAATCAACCATGTCTAAGATCACCAAATCATTCCGAGTGTCACAACCTAAGAAATCCATAGAACACGCACAACAGACTCTATTGACCACCACAGAATCCCCAGTAGAAGTAGACACATGTATGGGGACATCAAGCACATCACAAACAAGTTTTGATCCAAAAGAAAAGTAAGTAGACACATAAGAAAAAGTGGAACCCGGATCAAACAATGTTGTAGCCACTCGGTCATAGACAAGGATAGTACCTGTAATGACGGCATCTAAAGCCTTTGCCTCTAGCCTACCAGGAAAAGCATAGAAATAGGCCTGATTACCCACCTGAGAACCGCCTCAGTTGGGTTGTGCCACCCCTACCCACTTGAGCATGTCCTCTACTTTGCGGAGCACCACCTCTAATGGCTGGCTGACTACATTGTCCTATCTGTAGATGATCGTGACTGAATGCAATACCTCATCTCCCGGCAAGGGCCGAAGCTCAGGGAGCTGGGTGAGAAATAATCAGTCCGTGTTATCCGAACCTAAGGAATCATCTGTGAATGTGGACATACTTACCACACTCATGATCGAACTTCTCAATCACTGGCCTCTGAGCTGAAACAGAGGAAATAGTGTGAGCTCTGATGTCTGAACAAACAATCTAAGTACCCCAACTGCACCTGATGGTTGTGGAGCTATCCCTACTAGACTTCCATCTGACACCTACATGACGGACTGAATAGGGCGGCTAGAGAAACCCTATGGTGTCGGAGCCTTGGCAAAAGAATTACTAAAGGAACCCACCCTTCGAGCCTTCATCCAGCGTTCTTTGCATATCCCTCCTATCTTACCCCTTCCACGGACTTCACATACTCTACCACCTCTTAGAAGGTCTTTCATGAGGAAACCATCTGGAGAGATGATACCTGGAGACCCACATTCAAGCCTTTAACAAATCGTCTGATCCTCTCCTCCTCCGTAGGCAGTAAAAGTAGAGCATACCTAGACAGTGAATGAAATCGGGCCTCATATTTTGCCATAGATGAGTTCCCCTGCTCGATGGTGGTGAAATCATCTCGTCTCCTATCCCTCAAAGTTTGGGGAACATACTTCTCCAACAATGTTGATAATGCTCAAATTCACACTTCCCGACAAAGTATGAAGGGGTCGTTGTCAATAAAGAACCCAACTATGAGGTCGGGGTCGAACCCAAAGGGAATAGGGTAAGATTTAGACTAATGTCGGTAATTGAACTTGTTTGTGAGTTATCTCCACATTCAGGGTTTAAAAGAAAAAAATATTTAAACAAAGATTGTAAGTGCGATTTAAATCAAGATTTGCAGACAACTAGTGTAAGCGTTCCCCATGGGCTCATAACTACTTCGGGTATACATATGTGATCAATCCCAATGCTTACTTGTAGAACTGATAACTAGAATTTATCCAAATGACTGGTTCATCCCTATTGGATGACTATATTCAATCACTTGGTCAGGTCTCATTAGTTATTTCAAATAAATCATTATTTTAATATATTCCAAATTTAACTATTCTGCAACCACAACTCAAGTTAATACAATGATCATAAAGATCAAGGTTTTGTTGTAATTCTCTTTTCCTAATCTCTACTTCTATAGTTCAAACAAGTAAAGAATTCAGGAAAGTCATAATGTTGTACAACATTAAGAAACGTTTAAACATGAAGAGAATACAATACAAGCTTTTTGCATTGGTTTTGACTCATTTTGTGCAACCCTAATTTGTTAATCCACCATGGTTCCCATAACCCCTAGTTGTGGAGGTTTTAGCCTCTCATAGTTGTAATATTATAATTTTTATTCATAGAAAAACACATAATTAAATATTTATAGCAACAATTGGAAGAAAACACGATTGGTATATCAAAGAACAATCTCAAGAACAATCTAGGAAATCAAGATGTTGATCCCAAGAAATTCTCCTAAAAACATGATAAAAATTCCTAAAAATAATTCTTCACACGTCTACTAAATTAATTATTTCCTTCTCTAACTAAAATAAAATGTAAAGACTATTTCTACAGACATTAGAAATCTTTTCCCAAGCTAACAGTGAGTTTTCCATATCTGATGCCGACTGTGTCACGACTAGACCTACGACCCATAGCAGGATTGTACGGGTCATACATGCTTTCCATAAGTCCTTTGCTGCTGCAGATTTGGCTAAGTATTGGCAGGCTGGTATGACTCATACCTTCATCCAATGAGTCATACAATGCTTCCGTGGTTTGGCCCTGAGAACTCTGACATCTTCTAGAATTCTTCACGAGTGTTGTGGTACGACTCATACCTTCTTGATACGAATCGTACTGTCTGTAATGTCTGAAGTTCTACCAAGTACTGAAGAATCTTCTGAAGTTCACCACGGCTCCTGGTACAATTCGTACACCGAGGTATTAAGCAGTAAGGAGCATTCCTACGAATTTAGTTTTGTGAAATTCGGTCGGCGAATCGTCGTGCTACCAAGCTAAGGTAAGTGGAATCGCTNGTACTGAAGAATCTTCTGAAGTTCACCACGGCTCCTGGTACAATTCGTACATTGATTCCACGATTCATGAGTCCATCTGTACTAGGAGTCTGCCTTTGTGCAATATCTTCTGAATAATTCCACGACTCCAGTTACGGCTTGTCCCATCTTGGTATGGCTCGTACTGGGAGTCGTATGTTGCCTTCTTCCCACTTCAACCTTCACACTTTCATCATGGATCTCAGTACGGCTCGTACCGAGACTGGTAATTTGGCTGATTTTCAGCATTTTAAGGCTTCTTTTGCACATCTTTTCTCCAACACTTATTTTCCCTGATATCAAAGTAAAAGTTTCTCATATCGATATAAACATACCTAAGTCCATGCTATTTTCTCAGTTTTAAGAGTCAAATGTGAAGTAGAACTGCAACCAAATCAATGGTGGTGACCCCGCTGGTCTGCACTCCCCTAAATCTCTCCACCAGAGCTTAGCATCTCCCATCAAATGAAAAGTAACAAACTCTACTCCATACTTCTCTATCGCACCCATCTTGTGGAGCCTCTCATGACAGTCTATGATGAACTCATAGGCGTCCTCCGCCTCAATACCATAGGAAGTGGGAGGCTTTATCTTGGTGAACCTCCAAAATAGGTCATGCTCCTCCCCCATCATCACTGATCCCACTACCGATCTTGGGAACATGACAGCTTCCGACATGTCATCATTTCAAAGAGCCACAGTAGCTTGATGTGCTGTCAATTTACAACACTTTCGACGCTTAAAACTGAGAAAATAACATGGAGTTAGGTATATTTATGTGGATATAAGGCACTTTTCCTTTGGTTACAGGATAAATTGGTGTTGGAGTTAAAATGCGCAAAAGATAGCCTGAAAGTGTATAAAATAGGCTCAACTCATAGTTCATACTACGAGCCATAGGAAGCTCTTACGAGTCGTACTGCTGGTCAAGACAAGTTGCAAAAGGCTAAGGATGAAGAGGTGCATTATATGAGTCTCAATACGAGTCGTACAAAGCTTGTACGAGTCGTGGTGAAGAAGTCATGAAAATATTTAGAAGATTTGCACAAGAGGCTGACTCCTGCTACGGATAGACAGTACGAATCGTGGAACCAAGGTACGAGTCGTACCATAGCATTCGCGATGGACTTCAGAATTATTTCAAAGTCTCAGACTCAAGCCACAAAAGTACAGTACAACTCATGGATGCAGGTACGAGTCGTACCAGGATCCAACACTTAGAAAAAATTCAGCCAGTCAACAATGTATGAGAGGAAGGTACGGCTCAAAGGTTCATGGTACGGATCATAGGATTGGTCGTGGCACTGGAGGAACCAGATATTGAAATTCACCCTGTTAGCCTAGGAAAAGGATTTTTATGTCTGTATAAATATTTTTTACGCTTTATTTCTCAAGAGAACGTTGGTGGATGCGAGAGAATAGTTAGAAAACATTGAGAAAGGAGAGAATTGAGTTGATTCCACTTGTGATCAACCTTTTCTTGAATTCTTCTTGTTCTTGCTACTTGCTCTTGAAGATTTTGCTGATTTATTAAAAGAAGTTTCATTCTCATCCATAATTGTAAGTATTGATTTATATTCTTAATCATGAATGCAAATCACAACCTTTACAACTATGAGAGGCTAAAACCTCCATAGCTAGGGTTGTGGGAACCATGGTGGATAAACGAACTAGGGTTTGCACGACGTGATTCTAAACCATTACTAAACGTTTTTATTGTATTCTCTTCATACTTAAACGTTTCTTAACGGTGCTTAACGTTAGGACGTGCCTGAATTCTTTACTTGCTTGAGCTTAGATAGGTCGATATTAGGAAAAGAGAATTACAACAGAGCCTTGATCTTGATGATCATTGTATTAACTTGAGATGTGGTCGCAAGATAGTTCAATCTGGAACTTAGTGATAATGAACTTTTTGAAACCGCTCATGAGACTTGGTCGAGTGATTGAGTATAGTCATTCAATAGGGACTGGTCGATCGTTTGAATGAACCTTTGTTATCAGTTCTATAAGTATTGGTGATGATCACGAGCGTATACCTGAAGCAGTTATGAACCCATGGGGAACACAAACCATAGTTATACTTTAATATTGATTCAAAACCAAACTTTTGATAATTTATTTTATTATTTCTTTTCTTTAGAATCCCCCAATTTTGGAGTAACTACCTAACAAGTTCACTTACCGGCTGTAATATAGCTCTTCTATATTCCCTGTGGGATCGACCCCAACCTCTTAGTTGGGTTCTTTATAGACAACATCCACTTCATACTTTGATAGGAGGTATGGTTTGAGCATAATCAAAAAGTGGCGCCTTTGCCGGGGAATACGACTATGACTAGGTTATTTGCTTGTAATTGGATTTTTGATAGTTATTTCCTTAATTACGTTTTTCTTCTTGTTTTTGATACCCACAGGCTGTTCTCCGGTGAATTCCAAGAACTCAGAGTAGCAGAGATCCCCTTGTTCTATTAAATCCAGATATCAAACGAGCACTGCACAGAATGGAGAACCAAGATCAAAGAGAATCCTGAATAGCTGAAGAAGCTAGGCAAGCCGAACTAGCTCGGCAAGCTACATTACATGATATGAATGATGGTAGATAAGAGGTTGTAAATGTTGGTCAACATGGGAGGGGCAACAGAGCTCATAGATTTGCCCCTCAGTTCTTCGATGATGAGGACCCAAACATTGATGAAGTTGGGTCGACTGGAGCAATTGTGCCACCACCATTGCCCTCTGGGGCCAAATTCGACATTATGAGTACCATGATTCAATTGTTAAACATGAAAGGGGTATTTAGTGGTCACGCATTGGATGATGCCAACCTGCACTTGATGATCTTCGTAGGAATATGCAAGGCATACAGGTTGCCTGGAGTAAGCCAGGATTCCATAAGGCTCAGACTCTTCCCGTTCTCTCTATCAGGGGAAGCCACTTTATGGTTATCAAAGTTTCCCAAAGACTCCATAACCAACTGGAGGGAGCTCAAACAGGCCTTTTTGGAGAGATTCTTCCCCCCATCCAGAATGTTGCAGCTAAAAGATGAGATTTAAAAATTCCGACAAATTAAGACAAAGGCACTTCATGAAACTTGGTTGAGGTTCAAAAAGAAGTTGAAAAAGTGCTCGAACCACAAAATACCATATGAAATTTTGTTGGAAATCTTTTATAGGTCCTTGAATAATAGAACCAAAGTTGTAGCGGACATGGTGGCAGGAGGAGCGTTGATAAGTCACACCTGTGAGCAAGCTGCCACTATTCATGACAAGGTGACTAAGATGAACAGGGCCTGGCATACGAGGGAGGCTGATGTAGTGATCGGTACATATGATGTTGGTTTGACTGCAGACCAACAAAGGAAAGAAGAAGAATGCGACCAGGAGTTGACTCATATAAGCACATCATTGGGCTTGCTGACAAAGCATATTATAGGAGCTGGAGCCAAAAAGGTAAATGCAGTAGGAACTCAAGGAATGGAGCAAGGACATGATCACTCTGATTCTGAGGAAGAGGAAAACTTCCTAGATACCCAAGTGGCAGGTTTCCGAGCCAATGCCCAAGGGTCTGTACAAGACAACTGGTGCCAAGGTTCTAGAAATCAAGGTTGGAACTAGTACAGATAAAACTACAACCATAATGGGTACAGAGATAGGAGTCGCGGTTGTAATCACGAAGGAAAATGGAGAAGGAACAATGGTTACCGCAATGATCGGGATGGAGTTTATATGATTCCTAATGCACGAGATGGGGAGGCTGGCAATCAAAGTTAGAAAGCATGATGGTCGAAATGTTGAAAAAGGTGAGGTCCATTGATGAGAAACTAAAGGAGATCAGAGGAGATATATCAACTATGGGACAGACAGTGGAATCTCATGCAACTGCCATCAAGCAGATTGAGCAGCAGCTTGGGCAACTGTCAGCATCACTAAAACCTAGACAAAAGGGTATGCTACCTAGCAACACCGTCCAAAATCCAAATAATAATGTCCATTGCATGGTGGTGATTACTAGGAGTGGAAAAACCACAGTTGACCCGACTTTCCTGGTTGAAGTTGAGCGGAAGAAAGAGAGCATAATTAAGGAAGATGATATGAGTGTTGATATGGAGAATGGTGAGTTGCACGAGGCCCCGAGAGGTGAGAAGGAACTTGAAATTGATCAAGGGGAAACCCAAGTGAATAAAGCTACCCCATGACCACAACCACAGTTCCCTCAAAGAATGAAGAAAAAGGTGGAAAACGGTAAGTTCCAGAAATTCCTCTCAATGCTAAAGCAACTATCTGTGAACATACCATTGGCCGAGGCATTAGAACAAATGTCAGGATATGCAAAGTTTATGAAGGACTTGGTGACTAAGACGAGATTAGTGAGCTATGAGCCTGTTGACAATGTACATCACTTTAGTGCCATAACTACAAGGATCCTAGCTCAGAAGAAGGAAAACCCGGGTGCTTTCACTATACCATGCACGATTGGCAATGTCGAGTTCGCAAGGGCACTTTGCGATCTAGGAGCTAGCATTAATTTGATGCCCTTGGTAGTGTTCAAAGAACCCCCACACCGACCAACATTCGGCTACTGATGGCCGACGGAACTGTTAAAAAGCCAGTGCGAATCTAATTCGATGTGCTTGTCAAGGTAAAAATTTATATTCCCAACAGACTTCGTGATTTTTGATTGCGAGGTCCCCATAATTTTGCGGTGACCATTCCTTGCAACCAGGAGGGCTCTAGTAGATGTGGAGGCGGGCCTGCTGAAGTTCAGATTAAAGAAAGAAGAGGTCACTTTCAACATCTGCCGGACAATGAGGCAACCCAAGGAATATAGTGTAATCTCAGCACTGGAGGATGAGTATGAATCACTTGATGAATTCTAGAGTAGTCAAGAGATTTGCGTCGTGCCGCGACATTAAATCAGACACTTCTTGGAAGGAAACCCAAGTGGTGGTTTGGTGAAGTCTGAGTAACCGGGCCTCCTGAGTCGTGCTTCAATGTTAAATCAAGCGCTTCTTGGGAGGTAACCCAAGTTATTAAACTAATGTGTGTTCAGTGTGCAGGGAAACTAAAAATAGGAGGCTGAAACAATAGCTGCTATGGCTCTCAGTATGACTCGTGATGGTATCCTACGAGTCGTAGCAGCAGCCGTGGTGAGGATCAGAGAAATAATTCAAAGCTCTAAACTACGATTCATCATATGGATCGTACCTTAGTTGTACGAGTCATAGGATTCACTCGTAGGTCCCCAGGTAAGTCTTTAAAATTCTAACTTTTGAGCCCAAGGGATAAGTCGTAGGGACTTCCTACGACACGTGGTACGAGTCGTGACGGGTAAAATAAACAACTTAACCTGACTCTGCCCAGATTTTTAAATCTCCCCCCCCCCACCTATTTAAACCTCATACCCAGACTAACTCCTCTCCCACAAGAATGACCCACGACTCACAAACTACACTCATTCACCCCACACACTCGTAACCCATACCACAGAAGAATCGAGCAAATTTTCTTGCTTAAACCAAGTTCCTTTAAACCCTACACATTGATTACCAGTCGAAGAAGAATATAACAAGTAAGTATATTTCTCTGAATGTTGATAACAACCATATTTCGAAAGTGATGATGTAAAAAACCCTGCGAGTCATGAGTTATGCTTGAAAAATCTTTGAATAAAAGGACAATGATCAGGGTGTTAGGAAGCTGTTTATGACTGGGTAATACTCTATAATGTTGATAAACTTAGGGAATGAACTATTCACAATGAGTTACGAGTAGTAATTAAAAAGGGGAGGATTGAGCTTGGGTTAAATTGATTGAATGATATGCCTAGACCTGGGGGAGATCTGAGTACCCAAAAATGTGAAAAGAGAAGCCTTGCAAACTGAAAAAGAAATTCGACTAAGGCCTGAAAGTGGTATGAAACACAACACGGATCATAGTTTGTCACTACGAGTCGTAGTGAACACTCATACCATAGAATTGAACAAGGTTGCATAAAAGGTCTCTCCTATGACTCGTGGAATCGGCCTACAGATCGTACCATTAGTTGTGGAAAAATCCAGAGAAACAATAATGTTGGAGCTCCATCAGAAGACTCAAGGTACGGATCATACCTTCGTGGTATGAGTCGTACTTGTGAGTCATAATAAACATGCAGAGTTTCTGGGACTTCATACGAGTTGTACCTTCATGGTACGACCTGTACTGTCGACCCGTGATGAGAATCTGAAACTTTCCTTTCTGATTATACTTTTTCAAAAATGGAATGCTAACTTCTTTTCCTACAGGTACAATGACACAGAAGCGAAAGGCATCCAAAGAAACAACCCATAGAACATTAATTGATGAAACATCTGAGTCCGAGGCTAGACAAGCAGGCAATTTCCCTAGTGGTTCACTTGAGGAATACCAGATAGACACCTCTAACACTGATGGAACCAGAACCACTAGGGAAAAAGCAAAGACCCAAGCCGAAGCAGCCACTGCCATATCTGCTCAAGCTCCCCAGTCTGAGGAGGGAGCTAGAAAAGAACATCAGGAGTCGGGAAACGACTTAAATATTTAAGAAGGGTCAGGAGAGACCCAAATTGGAGAAGAAAATGGCAGTAAAGGATAAGAGGAGGAGGCTCCTAATGCTGCACAGGAACAGACCCCACCCAGAGAGAACCGCACAGTCCGGTGGAGAGTGTCGGGAGCTAGAGAGATCTATGAGCAGGGCATCTTTCTCACAGCCAAAAATAAGCCAAGGAGAAGCATCCAAGAAGAGTCATGGATCCTTACTAACTCACTCAACGAAGTTTAGGAGATGAAGCAGATATTTTGTTTATATGGTTTCGAGTGGATGGCCAAGACTCCAGTCCAGTATACAGCAGAAATGGTCCGGGAGTTCTACGCCAACTATTTGGCCACCATGGAGCTAAAGAAGAAGGAGGGGAAGAAAATAAAAGACCATCCCCGTCTGGAGAATGTTATGGTTCGAGGTTGAGAGGTTGATATATCTGAGCGGACTATCGCTCAAATTTTGTATGGACCTCAGTTCCTTCCTATAAGAATGATGCCAAAATACGAGTACATGGTGGAGATAATGAAGCAGATTAGGCAGCTAGGTTTGGAGGAGCAGCAAAGGCAGCTGAAATGGTTGGTAGAGGTGATTTTTGAGAATAAGGAAGAAGTTGAGTGGGTTACTAGTGGAAACCAGGTGATAAAGAAATCACTCAATTTCATAGCAAAAGCCTGCTTGACACTAGTACGCCATCGGTTAGCACCCACAGTCAACGACAACACATTGAGTGCTAATAGGGCAGCTTTGGTGGCATGCCTCATGTCCCGTTACCCTATCACTATCCCAAGGATCATAGTAGAAGAGATACGAGATCGGGCGGTGGGAGTGAGCACTACTATCTTAATCCCTAGTCTTGTATTCAAGTTATATAAAGAGGCAGGGGTACTAGTACGACGGGCCAAGGAGCGGCTGATCGAAGGCCAGAGAATTGCAGACATAGGCCTTATCTGGGATGAGATGAACCATGTAAGCCGAGCCAGGATTCCCTCCACGATTCTAGCAGTCCAGCCAATAGGGGACGCACAGGTGATGTCCCCATTACACAAGAGCAGAGCGAGACACCGGCTACAGATGTCGGTTATTCAGCGTCAGCTCCTAGCACCTCAGCTGCACCACTTCTAAGCTTGCAGACTCAGACACCAGAATGGCATGTTTTGGTGCCACAGGAATTCCTCCAGAAGCTGGCCAAACGGTTGACCAAGGTGGAGCGAAAGATTCAGGCCATGATGGAAAATGTAAAGCCATGGGTCAAGTCATAGATAGAGGCAACAGCTCAGGCTCTACATGCTCGCCTAGACAGATTTGAGAGCCGATTCAATGTACGAATGGTGGAGCAGACAGACACCAGCAGTCTCTATGTGGAGTTGGGGGCTCTTCGCATCTAAGTAGTTGAGTTGTCATCACAGCGACCGACAGTTATCGCAGCCCCCACTCTTCCGGACCTAGATGTCGAGCCTGATGAGGAGATTGATTTGGCGGCATATTGGGAGCTAACGGCAGCTGCTGGTGATAAGGGGAAGAAAAGAGATGCTGAGGATGGTAGAGAGGAGAGCCTGAGAAAGATAAGGAAGAAGGAGAGAAAAGAGCGCAAGTGGGCCAGAGTAGAGAGCCTGTAGACTCATGACACACATTTGTCTGAGTTGCAGGAGGGAGCTAGAGGAGCAGGTAGCTCCACCATGGATCAGCCCGAGCTTGCCAGTGGTCGTGACCCTTTAGGTGAGCCACATTCAGCCCAGATTATTGAATAGGCTGTCGAAGCGGCCACGACTGCTGGGGGATCCACTCCCCCTATTGACACATCATTAAGCGCGCCAGCCACCACTAGCGCCATGATTGCAGTGGAGGTACCGCCTTTGCAGGATGACAGGAGTGCCTAGAGCGCCACAGGTATGTTCTATTCCCTATGTTATTGTAGTTCATGCTTCGGGGATGAAGCTTACTTTTCAAAAAAAGGGAGGGGTGTACTTGTGATTTTTGGAAAATTTTTTGATTTGTCTGAGGGTTTTTCTTGTTGTGTTTCTTTTTCCATAGGCATGCTATGTAGTAGAACCGACATGTTTAGGAATTTTATTTTCCTTAGTTTGTGATTTTTGTTTGATTAGAAAGTAGCTTAGGATTACTCATCCAATAAATTGCACTAGTTTTGATGTTTGAAAATTTTCAAATTTGACCCTGTTTTAAAATTTCTTTTGATACATTAGCTATGTATTTGTGACTACATGCATGATTTCTATGGATCTTTTGATCTCATTTAATTTATTAATATGAATAGTCTTGTTAAGCGATGTATAAGCCATACAGGTGAGGTGAAAATAGTTCATGTACCATGAGTGAGTGAGGTATAGTACTTAGTTCAGTATTGTGTTGAAGATCTAGAACTTGCCTGGTTGGTCTTCGCATATGCCAAGGATGGTTGGTTAGGATATGATCATAGGCCATTTTTTTAGCTCGCTTTTAGCCTATATAACCCTACCAAAACTACATGAATCCCTTGAACCCAAGTTTGAGCCTTAATTGACCCATACTTTTTTCTTTGATTAACTAATGAATTGTACCCATTTGTTTATAATGAACCTATTTTGGCCCTGTTCCTTCCTTGGATATTGTGAACCTCAACATAGGAAAAATGCTTAAGTTGAGGGTGGCTAGAGTAGGGGTGCGTAAATGGTGGGAATGATGAAAAGAAAAAGAAAAGAGAAAAAGGGTGAAAAATGAGGTGTGGTGAGGTGAAAAGAAAAGAGATGAAAGATATTGAGAATCTTGAAAAAGAAATTTCAAAAGAAAATGAAAATGCTGAAAAAGTTGAAAATACACCACACCCATGCAAATGTATGTAAAAGTGATGAAAAGGGAAGAAAAGGGAATGAAAGAATAAAGGGTGAAATAGGTAAAAGGTGAAGCCGATATATGTAGTGCCAAGGAAGGGATAGTCACTTAAAAATCTCTCATCTTTATCATGTCAAGCACTAAGCCTACATTACAAGATATATCAAGTCCTATAGTGATCCTATTTTGAGCATCCAACAAACCGAAGTAGAGAAAATAAGGGCAAGCTTATGGTATCTTATACATGGTACTTGGAACTTCATTGTGAGAGTGAGCGCCTTACTTTTTTAGTCCCAGGCAATGTTTTACACTATATATGTATATATGAGTGGGGACTTCATTTGTTGTGAGGGTACATGGATTATGTTCACTTTTATCATTGGTCTATGTGAAAAATATTGGTGATGACTTGATTGCCTCTTGATAGCTAGATGACATGTTTTGATCCCTGTTTATTATGTTTTTTGGTTTCTTGTGGTACATTAGCTGATGTTGGTCCATGAAAAAGGATCAGAAGAGGTTGTATGGAAAGTGTAAGTTTTCTTTAAGTATTGGTTGTAGTATCTTAAGTTTATTTTCTAGTTGAGCGTCGTGTTTAGCTTTTCTTTTCTTTTCCTGAGGACATGCAAAAGTCTTAAGTTGATGGTGTTGATGTGTTTTGGATTTACAGCACTTTCGATGCTCAAAACTGAGAAAATAGCATGGACTTAGGTATATTTATGTGGATATAAGGCACTTTTCCTTTAGTTACAGGATAAATTGGTGTTGGAGTTAAAATGCACAAAAGATAGCCTAAAAGTGTATAAAATAGGCTCAACTCACAGTTCACAGTACGAGTCGTAGAAAGGTTTTACGAGTCGTACTGCTGGTCGTGAGAAGTTGCAGTAGGATAAGGATGAAGAGGTGCATTATACGAGTCTCAGTACGAGTCGTACAAAGATTGTATGGGTCGTGGTGAAGAAGTTGTGAAAAGATTCAGAAGATTTGCACAAGAGGCTGACTCCTATTACGGATAGAGAGTACGAATTGTGGAATGAAGGTACAAGTCGTACCATAGAATTCGTGATGGACTTTAGAATTATTGCAAAGTCTCAGAGTCAAGCCACGAAAGTACAGTATGACTCGTGGGACACAGGTACGAGTTGTACCAGGATCCAACACTTAGCAAAAATTCAACCAGTCAATAATGTACGAGAGGAAGGTACAACTCGTAGGTTCATGGTACGGATCGTAGGTCGTGGCACTGGCGGAATCAGATATGGAAATTCACCCTGTTAGCCTAGGAAAAGGATTTTTATTTTTGTATAAATACGTTTTATGATTTATTTTTCAATAGAACGTGTGTGGATGCGAGAGAATAGTTAGAAAACATTGAGAAAGGAGAGAATTGAGTTGATTCGACTTGTGATCAACCTTTTTTTGAATTCTTCTTGTTCTTGCTACTTGTTCTTGAAGATTTTTCTGATTTATTAAAAGAAGTTTCTTTTTCATCCATAATTGTAAGTATTGATTTATGTTCTCAATCATGAATGCAAATCACAAACATAAAACTATGAGAGACTAAAACCTCCATAGCTAGGGTTGTGGGAACTATGGTGGATTAATGAACTAGGGTTTGCACAACGTGATTCTAAACCAATACTAAATGTTTGTATTGTATTCTCTTCATGCTTAAACGTTTCTTAACTATGCTCAATGTTAGTACATGCTTGAATTCTTTACTTTATTGAGCTTAGAGAGGTCGATATTTGAAAAAGAGAATTACAATGGAGCCTTGATCTTGATGATCAATGTATTAACTTGAGATGTGGTCGCAAGATAGTTAAATCTGGAACTTAGTGATAATGATCTTTTTGAAACCGCTCATGAGACTTGGTCGAGTGATTGAGTATAGTCATTCAATAGGGACTGGTCGATCATTTGAATGAACCTTTGTTATCAGTTCTATAAGTAAGTATTGGTGATGATCACGAGCATATACCTGAAGCAGTTATGAACCCATGGGGAACACAAACCCTAGTTATCCTTTAATATTGATTCAAAACCAAACTTTTGATAATTGTTTTTATTATTTCTTTTCTTTAGAATCCCCCAATTTTGGAGTAACTACCTAACAAGTTCACTTACTGGTTGTAATCTATCTCTTCCATATTCCCTGTGGGATCGATCCCAACCTTTTAGTTGAGTTCTATATAGACAACATCTGCTTCATACTTCTGTAGGAGGTATGGTTTTAGCGTTATCATAGCTACATGTTGTATCCCCAACTGTTGCCCCACAAGAGTTGCTGGCACTTCTCCATCACCTATGATGCCACTCAGGAGATTGAGGACCTGATCTAGAACCTCAGAGGATGCTGGAACATCAGGAGCTTCTCCCTGATTTAGAACTTCAACTTCTTTAGCCACCTCCTCCTATTCTACTGGTGGCACGGGAGATGAATAGCTCTCCCTGACTGGAGTAGGAGCACGGGCCCCTCCTCTAGCAACAGCAAGCCTCCATCTACGATCTCTGCGCTTTCATCTACCGCGAACTGCGGCTGCCACTGCTGGTTTAGATGTTGCGTCTCTATTACCATTTGCGCGTGTTCTCACCATCTGAGAAGGAAAGAAGAAAAGTTGTTATATACGAATTTGGATCACCAGATACCAATTGGAATCAAGTAATCGCATGAAAGGAAGGAAGAAGGGAATTTTCTAAAGTCCTACAACCTCTCGAAGAAAAGTTATGAAAATCTATGCACCGATCCGCGAGACTCTACATGAACCACCTTAGTGCAATGAGATCAACGAACCTAGAGCTCTAATACCAACTTTGTCACGACTCCAAATGGCCATGATTAACACCCATATTAACCCCCCCCCCTAGTGGGAGAACTGGATATTTCCATTTTAACTCGTCACTGAACATTCATAAAGACATAAAACTTATAACGAATCATCAAACGAGTAAATTCTTCTAAAAATGAACAAACAAAAATCCCAAGACCTGATTGTCATTGCACCTCTACGTCTAACTACAGTTCTAGAATATTTAACCAAACAAAAATTAAAGAAAACTACAATGTCTGAAGGAGGAACATCTTCTCGAAAGAGTGAATCAGCCCATCTTGCACCGCTCACCTTTCAAAGAAACTACTGCAGACTAAAGGTGGGGATGAGAGGAGCTTCTGGATCAAATTCTGCACTCAGAAAAGAAGTGCAGCCATAGGGTCAGTACAAAACACAATACTCGTAGGCATCATTGGCCGACCTTACATAATAACATATAATCAATGAAAACATGATATAAAATAGGTACTCAACATCATACCAAAGTACAAAAACCATCTTATGTGCACTTGCTCTAAGAAGGTGATAGTCGGCCTGCTCACTGGATTGGGCCTCTCGCTGCAGTGATCACTTAGCTGCTATAGTGGTCTCACCACAGCGAAAAAGCCCTGCTGCAGCGGTACTTCTCAAAGTAGTAACTCGACTTAGCGGAACCCTCTTCAACTCACAGTTTACAATAGTTCACACTCTACAACTCATTCAGATATGACGCAACTATTGACATCAAATGGTAACAATTCATCTCAACACACCATTTAAAACATCTATACGCAGTAACCAAAATAACATCTTCAGTCATTAACCCAAAATGCATTTAGGATTCCCTTCCCACTTTTCTCTTTTCATCACACTTACATATCAAAAATTAAATTCATCTACTTAGCGCATGCTCACTCCAAACGTTCATAGGTTACACACTCAACATAAAATAAAACAAATGGTGATATGTCAGGCACACACCTCTACCATATCACCATAAACACTCAAACAAATATATCATAAAATAAAATTCGGGGTGACATGTTGGGCACACGCCTCCGCCATGTCCCTATAACACTCAAACAACCAATATCGGTGTATACATATGCCAGAGGGTCTTATTTTTTCCCTTCTAGTCATGACCTACAGGGGACTCTAGAAATTCATGTACTGTGCTAACATGGCACTCGCTCCCACTCATACCCTTGTCCGGATGCTCCCCTCGGACACGAGCCTCTCATCTTAGGATATTAATACTATCCTATAAAACACATCAAGATGCATTATTTAACAATAAGAGGTAACAATCTACTCCTCTAAGTAACAATTACAAACCAACAACCATCTCGTTGACAGAGTATAATATACTTACTTAACAGTTATCAATGTTTAACACCATATCGTGTTCACATTCTTTCAACAAGTTATCAATAATATATTATTGCAACAAATAATGTCCGAAGACCAACCATATATCAACATTGCACATAATAT